>JAHBCN010007232.1:0-44481 GCA_019359885.1 Listronotus oregonensis | reverse complement strand
TTCACGAAGGCTGATGCCTCAGTACTAACGTACCGTGGGTGTCTTAAGTGGTGAGAGGGAGTTTGTTCACACGGGACTTTAATATTTGGAGATTGGGAGGAGAAGGAACCCCCAGGGTTCCATAGTCTTGACACTCTAGGGATAAAGAAACGAAGAAAGCGGGAAGTTCGCGCCCTCTCTAATTGAATTGTAAAAGGATGCATAAAAGTTGCACTACGTGTTGCTCTGCTGGGAGCTGCCAAAAAAGAAATTATACTGGCCAACTCCTCTGAGCAGAACCCGTGAAAATACCTATAGGAGAGCGACAGATCCCCTACCGCTCGACGGTGGGCAAGAAGAGGAAGCTTTTCTGTGAGCGTGGGATCATTAATAAGACGTACGGCTTTTCCTTGAATGGAGTCTAAAATGCTAAGTGTTGTAGGGGACGCCATTCACCAGACATGAGAACAATATTCAAGAGAGAATCTGATTTGGAATACATACAGAGTATACAGATTGGAAGAAGAGAAATATTTGCCGAGGCTATGGATGCAATGTGCTTGTGCCAGTTAAGGTTATTCTTAAAAGTAACGCCGGCAAGATTAAACGACTCTTTGTTCTGCAGAACTTGTCCGCTCATATGTAACGGATCAGCATTGGCAAACTTTTTTCTCGACAGCGAACATGACTGTGTTTTCGAGGCATTAAACTGAACAAGATTTTTGGCGCCCCAATCCAAGGTAAGTTTGAGGTCTTGTAAAAGAGATATATAGATGGTCAGCAACACTATGAATGGGATTGATTGTGGAAGAGAGAAGATCGTTAATGGGGCACCCCGGCATTAATTTGGTAGAAGCTAGAAGAATGACCATCTACAGTAACTGATATGCATCGATTAAAAAGAAAACTGGGAAGCCAAAAGCAAAGCTTAGGTGGAAGATCGTAAGAAGGAAGTTTGTTAAGAAGCCCATCATGCCAGACCTGATCGAAAGCTTTGGATATGTTAAGAGCAACGATCTGGGACTCACCAAGAAACTCAGGGGACTATGTTCGTGATTCAGTTATATTTTACACTTTTGAACCCACCTAGTCCTAAAATGCAGATTCCATAAGTGCGATTACGTAAAAAAAAAGAATAATAGTGTACACTATTTCTTAAAAGTAAACTTTCCAAAATCAATATATTTTTAACAAAACAGTTTTTTTAAATTTTCTAATACTATAATTTACGGGATATTCCGAAATGAATGCATTGCTTTTATACAGGACAGATATCGACAATGTTATTTATGCACAATTTGATTGTTAATATCTCGCTTCACAGATTATAATTTTTTTTTTAATTAGACAAAAGAAACTTTTATTAACCCTATATTTCAATTTCATTTAATTGTTAAGAAAAGCCGTTCTACGATTGAACTACCTTAAGTAGTTTTTCGTTGGGAGATTTGACATTTAACAAATTATTTGTTTTTTTTTTTTTTTGACTAAGAAAAATATTTCTCATTCCAAATTTTGATACAATCTGCATTATCTTAAGTTATAAGTAGAACATTTAAGGACACCCTGTATATTATCCTTTTGCGACGTATAGCAGAAACACTTGCAGTTTAATAAAGTACAGCGCCTATGAACATACTGGTAAAATCGCATGGTTCTTGATTCCACTTAATTTAATATTAATTGACCTTAGACTAAGATATGTAAAAACTCCGTGAAGTGTGTAATTAAAACATTTATATTCTTGTAAGGCTTTAATAAATTGCCTGCATCCATAGCCATAATTCGAAAAAATTATTGATTACAAATTGTCTATACGGAGTGTCCCAAATATATTTAACTGTATAGAATAGACAGAAATTTGAAGGGATTTATCTATATTTAGCGGTATCTATATCTTAGAAGAAAAAACAAGCCCAGATATGATTATTCTTACGTTCATCTGTCTCTCACCGAAACAAGAAAAAACACAAAAATTAAAGGGCAAGTTTACTGTTTAAATGCCAGTCAATTACTAAAAGCATCATAACGAAACTGCTAATGCTTTACCATTGGTCACAGAGGTAATTTTGAATTTCGGATTGTTGATTTTTTTTTTATTTTAAATTCACGAAGGGAGATACAGTTACTACTACTCAAAAGTGTTTAATTTTTTTTATAAGATCGTTCTTACAAATAATATCTTTTGTAATGTCCCTAGAGCTTAGATTATTGCCAGACATTTTTGCGAGTACACCATTTTTTTGAAAATGATTAAATATCAATTATATTAATATAATTCTTAAAAAAAAATGGTAAAGTAGAAAAAATTTCCGGTTATTAAATCCAGATCGTGGGAAAATAGGTAAGAAAGTTTTACACCTAAGCAAAACCATCAAAATAAAAATAATAATATTTTGGTTATATAATATACAAATAGAAAGTTTTACAAAAATATTGGCTAAAGTTCCGAAAACGCCTTCTTCGATTTGTCTGTAACTTTGCACATTTTTTTTTAATAGCATAACAAATATTGTTGAGAGGTTTTTTGTGGCAATAGTGAAAATTAAAAAATAAACATTTTTTTTAACCAGAACTGACCAGAACTAACTAGAACTAACCAAAACAAACCCACAAGAATTACCAAAACTAATTAACCCACTAATTAATAAAATGGTATATAAAATATATTTAAATAAATTTATATAGTTTCTTTTATTAAATTGAACAAATTTATTTAAGCATTGATAAAAAAGTTTTTAATATAACAATGAATCAAAAATAGTTAGTGCATTATGTATGGTATATTTTACATTTTATATAGGCATATTAAAAAATACTTTTTATACCCTTTTATTAATTGGTGGGTTAGTTTTGGTTAGTTCTGAGCATTTCTGGTCAGTTTTGTATAAAAAAATAGAAAAATAGTTGGTTATTTAATTTTTTTTTAATTTTCATTAATGCCCCCAAATGTTTTTTATGCTATAAACAAGTCCTGTGCAAAGATACAGATAAATCAGAGGGGAGGCCTGTTCGGAAGTTTAAAAATGTTACTTTAAAAATTGTTAATTGTTCAATTGTTAAATTTAATTGAGTTAACTTAAATATAATTCAATTAGAATCTTTTTTCCATTTTTGTACTCATTTTCTAATGAAAAGACAAGAGAAATTTAAAAAAATTAAAAAAATTGACAAAAAATTGATTTTGCCACGAGTTTTATGATTGCCGCAAAAATAAACCACTGAACATTGTTTCTTGTGCTGTAAAAAAGCTCTATACAAAGTTATAAACAAATCAAAGGAAGAGGAGGTTTGGAAATTTAGACGAAATATTTTCATTTACAATAAGACTATTAGACCACGTCTAATGGGTCCCTTGCATATAATTAACACTTTGACTGCCATGCCATATTCAATGAAAGGGTCGCTAACGCCACCTGTTTTTTTTTTTATAAAAAAGTATTTGTAATACATTTCTAGCACTCTGACATAAATATACTAAAATTTTAGTTTCGTTGATATTATTGAGGGAGTGTATAAAAAATATACACGTGGCGTAGAAGTTGAAAAACTATATTTTATTATATTCTGCGCCATGTGTATACGCTGATGTACACGGATTAAAGAGGCTTATTCTTGATTCAACCCTTGATGAACTTGCTGAACGAAAAATTCAAGAGAGTTGTACTGCCAGAGGAAAACATGTGTATTGATGAAACGATGGTACCTTTTCGTGGGCGTCTCATATTCCGTCAATATATAAAAGAAAAAAGGCATAAATTTGGAATTAAGCTTTTCAAGCTATGTCTCTCTGAAGGATATACCTATCACTGTAAAATTTATTGTGGTGCAGATAAAACTGATGGAGTATCAGTAGCAACAAAATCTGTTTTAGAACTGATTAATGATTGTCTCCACTTTATAAACAGACAACTGGTATACAAGCATAGAATTAGCTAAAAAGCTACTAAATAGAAACACACAATTAGTTGGAACGTTACGTAAAAATCGTAAAGGTATACCCAAAGAAGTATTGTCGACTAAACTAAAAAACGGTGAAATTATAGGTAGGAAGAAGGATGGCATAGTTATTTTTAAATGGATGGATAAACGGGACGTGCTTATGCTGACCACCAAGCATAGAGACAATCTGGTAGAGGTTCCTGAAAGAGTCGAAGGAAAAACAAAGCCAGAAGCTGTGATTAACTTTAATAATGCGTATAATATTGATGTCTCATACCAGTTATCATCCTACTCTACCTCAGTTAGACACAGCATCAAGTGGTATAAAAAGGTGGCAGTCGAATTACTTTTGGGCGCAAGTGTTGTAAACGCATTTTATGTATACAACAAAAACGAATCGAAAAAAGATAGTATTATCGATTTCAAGGAGAAATTGTGCTTGAAGATGTTGTCCATGGGAAAAAAAGATATTGCTCCACCTGATCGCCCACCTACACGAGTACACAAATTCATTCAAGCAGGAAAAAAAGGCCGTTGTGTTATATGCTATCAACGAAATAAAGATATTCATAACCGAAAATATGCCATATCCAAAACTAAGCAAGTCACCACTAAGTGCCAAGCATGCATTGAAAACTTTCTTTGTCTAGACTACTTTTTCGATAGACATAATATTTTGCCTAAAAATCATTAGATGCTAAGGAATTTTGTTTTCATTATAATATGTTGTATTTTGATTATATTTATGTATAATAAAGTTTTCTATGTCGAAACTAACAACTGTTCTTCATTTCACAATAAAAAAATAGTACCTAAATATTGAAATGAACATAAAATAATTTAAAAATTATCGAAAGTCGGCGCTAAGACAATTTCGTCATTGCCCCACGCCACGCTAAACGATATCCCATAAGAAATACACGTAAGGCGTGCTACTCTAGCATACACGCGTCGAAATATCAATCACAGGATACTTGAATATACATGTGGCGACATAGTCCAGGCCATTGTGTATACTCAAAGATACACATGGCAGTCAAAGTGTTAATTTTGATCTAAAACACGTTAAATCTTTTTTTTTGCTAAGTATTTCTTTTCAGTAAAAAATAGTTTCGTCGTAATAACAATTTTAAGTTCACGTTTGGCCCTTTAATTTCTTGTCAGACCAAAGAGCTGTGCGACGACACAAGGGGTGACGAGTTCCAGTATAAGTTTTTTTGGCTTTGTTAATTTATTTTATTCAAATATTCAAAACAAAAAATATATACATATATATATATATATTATATATATATATATATATATATATATATATATATATATATATATATATATATATATATATATATATAATATATATATATATATATATATATATATATATATATATATATATATATATATATATATATATATATATATATATACATAATATATATATATATATATATATATATATATATATATATATATATATATATATATATACATACATATATATATATATATATATATATATATATATATATATATATATATATATATATATATATATATATATATATATATATATATATATATATCGGGTTTCTTTTTTCAATTTAAAATAAATATGTTTAATGTCATTTAAATATACAACATAATAAATGTAAATTCAACATTCTCCGAATACTCACTTTAGGGATGAAATCCTTAAATAAGAAGATCACTGGAACAAGTGTATTGGAATTCAAGAAGATTGTATTTATAAAATGAATATCAAACCATAAAATCGTGTTTGCCTTAATAAATAACAAAACGAATAGTCCCATGCGCAATTTCGTCTTAGCATTCGTACACTAAAATATCTAAAAAGGCGTGTTTAATGTCAAAGTATCTTTAAGTAAATGAAATGGGTAAAATGGGTTAAACATCCAAAGACCTGGCACCCACGGTACATTAGTGTAGTTGCATTAGTTTAAGAATAAAAATTAGGTTCTTTTTGTAAAGAAAAAAAAACATAAAAAGTAGTTTAAAAGGTTTGATTTGTACTGGAGGCCGCCTTTGCTTTTTAAAATGTGCGGTTACCTGCACGTGTCTATAAAAATAGTCCATATAAAATGCAAAGGCAGCCACCAGTTCAAATTAAACCTTTTTAGCTACTATTTATGTTTTTTTTCTGTTCAAAAAGCACCTAATTTTCATAATTCCTATTTTAGAGAATTCTAGGTTTATAAAATAAATTTTTGCACTATTAATCGTGTGACCATCCTATAGATACGAGTATTATATCTGGCCGCTTTTAATAATTTTATACCTAAGATGATAATCTAAAATTAAAATCTCCGCACCGCGTAGCTGGATCATCGTACCATTTTTATCAATAGCCCAAAGATATATTGTTAAATAGGACCAAATCTAATTATAAAAACAGTTGTAAAAATAATGAAGATAAATATTTTGTGGTTATGAAAAGAAAATTGGAGTTGATGATTTATATTGTATAGTCGGGGAACGAAACTCGACCGATCTTTATCGGGTTTAAAGATTTAATATAATACCTTTTTATAGCGGAACAAAAGCGATTTTAAGAGGGCGATATTAATAAGAGTACTTTACTTAATTGAAAACCAGCTTGAAAGGGATCAGATTCTTTTTAAAAAACCGTCTCTGTCAAATGTTGGCATAATGGGACTCCTGAAATGCATCATTCATAAGTAATATCTAGAAAAAAGATTATTATTAAGTTTTCTTTTTGAGTTTTGAGTTATACGTAATAAAAAAAGTGACATAAATAAAATGGTGAATAAAATGGCCCATATATATCAAATATAGAAAATTATCGGCCCATAAGCTTATTATCCCACCTTTTTTTATAAGCTACTCTCTCTAATAATAACCAACAGATTAACACAAAAATTAGATTCGAACAAACCAAATGAACAGGCAGGATTCCGAAAAAAGTTTAGTACAATGTACCACTACAACTGGCGTTTGTGGACTATCATAAGCCTTTAAATACGATTAAGAAGTTGGCCTTCTTAGACGCTTTAAAAAATGCAAGGATAAACTATAGATACTTCATGATCATCAGGGATATATATATATATATATATATACATATATATATATATATATATATATATATATATATATATATATATATATATATATATATATATATATATAATAAGATTCTAAATTCTTGGGATTCGGTCTAAATGAAGTAAAACTCTTTTTTACTAAACGCCGAGCTTTCAAATTTATTTTTCCTTTTCAAGGCTACAATATAAAGAAAAATTTTTCAATCAAAAATTAATCTACAAATGCAACTTATTTTTAAAACGATAAAAAAAAATATATAGCAAAATATAACAATAAAACTTACGTGCAAAGTGAGTTTTTTAAGGCTAGAGTCATTATAAGAAACATAAAACAATTCATTTTTTTACATCTTAGTGCTCAAAATTTTTTTAAATTTTAAATTTTTTTTTTATAAATTTAAAATTTCGGGTGTTTTCTAGAACATCTTGAAAAAACTGTTAAAAATAATGAAATAATAGGTATTAACAAGAAAAAATTTTTGTGGGTTTTTTTTTTTTTGTTATTTTGAAAAATATGTAAAAAGTTTTATGTTGGAAATTTTACAGAAAATTCTTTTAAAATTTTTAGTTTTTTTCTTTATATTTTTTTATACAAAAATTTTAAAAAAAAGTAAGGATGGATACAAAAAAACTTTCTTTAAATATTTTTTGTTTTTTTTTTTAAATACAAAAAATTATTTGATCGTAAATTTCTTTTCTTTTATTAAAAATTACCCGGGAAAAATTCCCCACCATTTCCTGTTTTTTTGTTTTTGTTTTTTTCTGTATTGTACCTTTGAAATTAGCAAAATCTATGTTATGTTTGGGTCAAAAGGGAATGTTCTGAGGGGGTACATGTTTTTATTGAGTCTGCAATTTTTTGGTAAGGTTGCTGTGGGAAGTTTGCCTATATTACTGTTGCATTCTATATTAAAAGGAGTAAACATTCATTTTTTTAAAATCCTATCTTATTTTTACCCGGGAAAAAGTTTTTCCCAAATTTTTTAAAATTTGTTTTCCACTTTTTTAAGGCCTGTATTTTGTTAAAATTTTGTAATTTGTAAAAAATTTCCCCCAAAGGGAAAAAAATA
Organism: Listronotus oregonensis; assembly: GCA_019359885.1. NCBI lineage: Eukaryota > Metazoa > Arthropoda > Insecta > Coleoptera > Curculionidae > Listronotus > Listronotus oregonensis. The sequence goes on along the minus strand of JAHBCN010007232.1, from coordinate 36,407 downwards.
AGAGGGTTGATTTCGTTGATACAGAAATATTTCAGAAATGTTAGTTGGTTGGTTATTATTAGGTAAATAAAGATAAATTTCTAGAGAAATAGCTCAAACTGTGTTACATTTTTGAAGATTGTTAACTTCTATTGATTCTATTGTCATTATGCTTCAATTATTAGTATTTATAGAAATTTTTGAATAAATTTATTAATAAGAATTCTTGGATAGCCATTGTCTAATAAGGATGGATAAAGAGCTTTTTTATGTTTTTATTAATATAGATGGATGACAAATTTTTTGTATTCTGTTTTTTAAGCTACAGAATACAAAGATGATTTTCATTTTTTTTTATGTGTGGTATGAATGATAATTCATATATCTACCAGGTATGCTGGTAGATATATGAATTATCATTCATACCACACAAAAAAATGAAAATCAATCTTATTCTAGCATTAAAAAACAGAATACAAAAATTTGTCATCCATCATATATTAATAAAAACATAAAAAGCTCTACTCTATTTGAGACAATGGCTATCCAAAATTTTACTTAATAAATTTTTAAATAATTCTATAAATACTAATAATTTAAATAATAACAATGAACAATAGAAGTTAACAATCTTCAGAACAATGAAACAGTTTGGCTATTTTCTAGAAAAGCTCATCTGTTTTATCAATAATAACCAACCAACTAACATTTCTCGAAATATTACTGCCTTATCAACTGAGTCAACCCTTATTATTTTCACTACCATATTGCGGTGAAACTTTTCACAAATTAGCAAATTTGGAATCAAATAAACATACAGGCCTTAATAAGTGGAAAACAAATTTTAAAAATTGGAAACACTTTTTCCAGGCTAAAAGATACAGATAGTGATTTAAATAAATCGAATGTTACTCTCTTCAATGCATAGAATGCAACAGTAACTATATAGGACAAACTTCCACTGTTTTACAGCAACGCATTACCAGACATAAAAGCGATTGCAGAACTCAATAAAAAAACATGTACCCTATCAGAACATGTCCTTATGACCAATCATAACATAGATTTTGCTAATGCAAGGTACTTAATAAGAAAAGAACAAAAACAAAAGACAGTTTTTAGAAAATGGTGGAATTTTCCTGGATAGTTTTGCATGAATAAAAGAAAAGATATTGAGATCTAAGCATAATTTATTCTAGCCTATTAAAAACTTAAAACAAAACAATATTTAATTTAGAAAGAAAATTTTTTTTTTGTATCCATCCTTACTTTTTTAAATTATTGTATAATAAAATATAAAGAAAGAAAAAATCTAAAATTTTAAAGAATTTTCTGTAAAATTTCCAACATACACACTTTTACATATTTTTCGGACAAAATAACAAAAAAGAAAAAAACCCACAAAAAATTTTGTCTTGATAACCACTACTCTATTATTTCGATATGTATTAACTTAACAGTATGTTTCAAGATGTTTAGAAAACACCAGAATTATAAATGTTATAAAAAAAATTTTAAATTTCCGAAAGCTCGGCGTTTAGTAAAAAAAGGTTTTACTTCAGCCCTAGACCGAATCCCCAAGAATTTAGAATCTTTTATTCAACTAGTGGTCAAGACTACCCTTCCACTTTTTTATATATATATATATATATATATATATATATATATATATATATATATATATATATATATATATATATATATATAATGACGCTTCGATGAATGTCCTAATAGATGAAAACTCTAAAACAGAAGATATCAAGTTAGAGAGAGGTGTACGTCAGGGAGATACGATATCACCCAAACTTTTTACACTAGCGTTGGAAGATGTCTTTAAAGAGCTACAGTGGGACAGAGTTGGAATAAATATTGATGAAAGATATCTAAGCTACTTAGAGTTGCCGATGACATTGTTGTATTAGCAACAATCTAAATAAACTCCACAAAATGCTAACAGAACTGAATGACGCTTCGCGAAAAATCGGCCTCAATATGAAATATGATAAAACAAAAATCCTTAGCAACGATCAGGAAACTCTCACAGTAGGAAATCAGGATATTGATTTATTTTGTGGACCACTATGTGTATTTGGGACATACTAGTAAGCTGGAAAAAAAAATCAATCAGCAGAAATTAAGAGAAAAATTGCTCTGACATGGGCAGCTTTTGGTAAATTGCAACATATAATGAAAAACAGATAAATTCCTATAAACCTAAAAAGCTGCGTTCTCCCGGTGACAACCTATTGTCTAGAAACGATGGCACTCACACAAAAACACGCTGAACAACTGAGGGTAAAGCAAGGAAGGCAATGGAAGGAGCAAGGAGCAATGGAGTGTATCTTAAGGATAAAATAACAAACGTAGAAATAAGACGAAGAACAGGAATAGCGGATGTTTTGTAGAGAGCTGCACAATGAAAATGGCAATGACAAGTTAAATAACTTTAAATCAAATTAAAATGTTAGCATTACCTGTAAAAAAAGCCTGATAGAAAATATTAGGTTCCAATAAAAATCCTAATAGGTCTATCTAGGGCCGGATTTAACCTTAGCGCCGCCCCTGGGCACTGAAGAAAATGCCGCCCCATCACCGAAATTTTACATAAAATTATAGTTTTGATATACAATTTTTAAAGTGTAAATTCTTTATTGGCGTTTGAAAATTTTTTTATAGCAATGTAAATAAAAATCGTCACATTTTCCTGCTTGCCACGGTTGCCGTAGGCGAGTGGGGTTAAGTGCACTCGAGTCGCTGTAAATGTATTAGTCTTAGACTCGTGCCTCAAATAAAGCCTACTAAATTATCTTACTTTAGGCATTTGTATCGAAAAGGACTTCCCTAAAATTAGATTTTCTATACTATTGGAAACGATTCCAGCCGGTAGATTTTAAGAAATTTTAAAAATATGTTTTTTTTATAACTTTTAAAAGGCTGTACCGACCGATCCCAAAAACTAATCAGCTCTTGACAATTTAGGGTATTTTTTTTTCATAAGACAAATTGAAAAAAATCTGAGAATTGGCAGTAACTGTGTTTTAAAATTGTGCAGGTGACTGATGTTTTATAAAGAGGTTTTACTTCATGCGTGTGTACATTCATACATACACAATCTTTTTAGCAAAAAAATAAGTCGCAACTGCCGATGCTTTATTTTGCTTCTTTTTCCATTTTTTTTATCATAAGCCCTGGAAAACTATACAAAAAACATTAATCCATTATTTTTTTCTTCAATCTGCAAGTATCCGGAACAGCTGTTTCAAAAACACAATCTTTTATCAAAACTTTCAATTAAACATCGTATTTTATTTGGATATATGAGACTTTTTCCACAGGGTTGGCTAGAAATTAACACACGCCAGACATCAATTAAATTATTTTTTAAAGTCTTTTCAAGCTTGAACTGATAAATGGTCATGTTTTTAGATATTTCTGACAGTTAAATAAAAAATCTTTTAATTATGCCTTTTATACACCATGGTGATATACTCATGACTGGTATGGTGGTCAAAAATACGACAAAGAACTGCTGTTACAGAACTGGCCAAGGTAAAGAGACTTGCTTGCTTAGCTATAACAGAAGCAATTAAAACAAGCCCAACAGCAGCCATGGAGTGTTTCTAAGATTTTCTACCACTTAGCCTCATAGTGAGGAAAGAATGAGCTACTTCCGACTGCAACAAAAACCAACTTGTGTCTACGCTAGTTTGGGGCACAACAACATAAAAATTCAGGTTGGCGGCAACATCCTGGACAAGAGAACAGACCAGATGATTCCCCAATTCTCATTCAACAAAAACTTTGAGGTAAAAATTTCAGATCGAAGTGAGTGGCAGCAACCCGTCTCCCCAGCACGGTTGGAGACATCATCTGGTATACGGAGCAGGAAAATGGAGCGGGCGTGTACAGTAAAATAAGGAATTCACAATTCTTCATTTCACTAGGAACACACAGTTCTGTTTTTCAAACGGAAATATATGCTTTACCGCACTGTGCAAAAGAAAATAATAGGAGGGTTTATAAAAATAAGCGGATCTGCATAATAACAGACAGCCAAGGGTCACTGGTAACACCCAAGGTAACGTCCAAGCTGACATGGGAATGCCAAAAAGAACTGGAAGTCTTGGGAGAATGGAACAGAGTAACTCTCTTGTGGATACCAGGACACTCGGGAATAGAGGACCACGAAAAAACGGATGAGCCAGCGAGACAAGGATCATCCACACCATACTTTGAACCAGGAGTAACTAAAACCACAGCACGAAGACAAACCAGGGAATGGATCCAAAAGAAACACGACGAATACTGGAGAAACCTTAGTAGAATTAGACATGGAAAAAGCTTCATAAGGAGCCCATCCAAAAAAGCGAAGGCAGAACTACTGAAACAAAGTAGCAAAAGACTTCGCATAACGGTAGGGTTGCTAACAGGGCACGATAACCTAAGAGGACACCTACACAAGATAGGCTCATACATTGGAGACCCAAGTTGCAGAATGTGCGACGAGGGGGAAGAAACAGCTCACCATATCCTGTGCGAATGGGAAGCATTGAATCACAAAAGGCAGGGCAACCGAAAGTGAGCCCACAGTAATATGTCAATCAATCAGTCTCGGGGTTATACAGACTTGTAGAAGGAACAAGACTAATAGAAGGTTTAGTATAAAAGATAATGGGAAATTAGGCACAAAATGCCCAAGAGGCTTCGGTAGCGAATCAAGACGGCTCCCAGGAAAGAAAAAGAATTATGCCTTTTTCTTACTAATATTTGGCCGATTGTAAGTAAAAAAATGTTTTTTTAAGTAATTTTTTTTTAAATCCATAACGATCAGGCTAGCTACAGTTAGTTGATGCAATTTTGTGTTTGTTTAGATAAGTTCATACTAAGGACGTTAAAAATAATGATAATTTCGGGTAAATTTTAAGGTTTTTTGGCAAAGTAAATTTATTCAATATTTCAATATTTATAATTTATAAGGTAAATATTGATGAATTTAGTTCTTAAAAGTATTTTAGTCAAACATATCGAATACTTTACCTAATACAAATCGGTTATTTAAACAAAACAGTACAAGAATAATATGTTTCTAAAGCGACATCTCATGTGTAAACAATTCAAAACTTAAAGTAAACGTTGTGAAAATTAATTTGTGGCTTTTGGCGAATATAAACATTCGTTTAAAACGGTCTGTCTGTGTTTAGAAATATGCTTTTCAGCTCCTACTTAACTTTAAGTTTTAGAGTTGTTTGAAAATGGGATTACCGTTTATTTTAAATAAACTTTTTTGGTGTATTATGTAAACAGAAAATGCGCTTCCGTGTTTCTGATTTTGGTGCATGTCGCTAAAAATATATAACAGCTGTTATACAAGGGGTCCGAAAAATATGTGTGGACAAAATTTTCTGACCGACACCTGACTCAAAATAGGCCGATTTAAGTGAACTTAGTGATCTGAAATTGTTTTATTAAGCCGGTATAAGGGGTCAAAAATTTTAAGAAATACGGTTTTTTCCTAAATTTCTGAAAAACGTTCTAATTGATTTTAATGTTCTTAGGTATACCATGACATAAAGAACTACTTTCTTTTATGGTCTGGGAGCTGAAACCGAAATTTTAATGTGATCGCGGTCACGGATAAAATTCGTCGATATGAAATTAACATTTGCTTAATTATTGATTTTAACAGTTGATTATGCAAGATCATTCACTACGATTGAAGAGGGCCATATATGTGCCTATTTTCGTGTTTAAAAAATATGAAATAGACATCTTTTTTTGTAGAATTTAAAAGAATACTTAGGTAGGTTTAAAGTGAGTGGACTTTTTACGCCCTCCACTGCGACCGCTCGGTTTATTGTGGCTCACACCTTTTTATATTACTCCCAATAGGATCGGACTTCTAATGAATCCGATACCAGATTGGGAGAGAGTTCTTACATCTCCTCTTACTCATGTCGCTACCGGACACGAGCACAATGTGTTTTGATGTGTTCTGGTGTCCCTGTCTCCTGGAGAGTATGACGAGCAGACGATTAGATCCGTCATGCCCTCCTCTCCCGGTCTAGTGACGTGAGTAGCTACCAGGTCCTTGTTACAGGAACCAGATGATTTTTCTGAGGCCGCATCTCCCGCCTTACCCTATGAAAACGGTCCTATCCGCTTTCTGTTTAAAGCCAGGGAACCCTTTTCCCTATAAAGGCGGTTCTGTCCGTCTTCTGTTTGGATTCAGGGAATCCTTCCTAAGCACCTGTTTGTTCGAGATGGATCAGCCCTCTAGCGCATGTTCCAAAAGATCCTACTGGGCCCAACCACGACGACGACGTCTGAACACGGAGTTGGGAAAAGAATACTTAAGAAAACAATCGAATTAACACTAAAGGAATACGCTAACTTCAACTCTCGATAAGTAAAAAACTCGATAATTTAAAATGTTTAACATTTCCCTTAAGCTTTATCTTATTGAGATTCTACTGCATAATTAAGATTTTTTTAATGGGACGACACCTTATTTATGGGTGTGTTTGTTTTTGGAAACGTTTTATTTTTTTTTTTTTGATACGTTTGAATTGAAAGGATTTTGTACTTATTTTTATAATCAACATAGTTTATTTAGTTGGTACAAAAAATTTTGGATTCAAATTAAAAAATAGAAAAAGGTATATAAAACTTTAAAATTATTAGACTTGTTTTGTTAATAATGGTAATATTTAAAGCCGCGTTTACACCAAAGTCTTTCACTAAGATTTTCACAAGTTGCGGCAATTTGTTGCTTTTTCTACAAAATACAGCAACTTTTTCTGTTTTTCACTTGTCGAAAGACAAATCTACTTAATTTTAGTTTCTCGCGGAGTGTCGGTAAAGATCAAAGAAAGTTGACAACTAAAAGTGGAAGATTTGTTGCTGCGCGCTTTGTGCAAGCAACTTGTAGAAAACTAGTGGAGAACCACTACCTAAAACTTTCGCGTCAATTCTTTGGCAACAAGTTTTTCACTTGTTCCTCTAAATTTAAGAAGAGCAACTTTTAGTTTTCTACAAAAAATTTCCCACTTGTTGCTCTAATTGGAGAATTGCAACTTCTAGTTTTCTACAAACAATTTTTTGTCAACTTTGGTGTAAACGCGTCATTTTAAAAAATCAAAAAAAATTGACAAACTAAAAAAAGGAAGATTTATTTCCACGCTATGACGCAACTTGAAAAAACTAGTGGAGAACTAGAGAACTACCAAACCTTTCGCGCTTTTTTTTGGCAACAAGTTTTTTACTTGTATAGTGAGAAGAGCAACAATTAGTTTTCTACAAAAAATCTTCCACTTGTTGCTGTAATTTAAGAAAAGCAACTTTTAGTTGACAACTTTGGTGTAAACACGCCTTAATATGTTTCACTTCTGATAATATGCATTAAAAGTAGTAATTTTTGCTAGACTTTAACAAACATTTGTGTTTTTTTTTTATTGGTATTGCAGGTATAATTCTTATATCAATTAAATTAATTATGTTGTTACTAAAACTAAATGAAAAAATCTCTTTATTTAAACGTATCGAAAACAATAAGACGTTTTTAAAACTTAACCCGTGGTGTCCCATTAAAAAATTTGACAAAGAAAGGGTGTATAAAACCGCAAGAGTCGTTAAATTAATTAAGACGCAAATTACTGGTCAATTACGGTAAAAGATATAACCATAAACCACTACCATTGGTTTATTGACTTTTTGCATTAGGTTACAGTAAGTAATTAAATATGACCCTTTTTCTATTTATTTATTTATTTACTTCTGCTTTCTATCGACAATTATAACAGAAGGAAAAACTAATTAAAACAAAATTTAATATGCAAGTGCATTGCATTTTAAGAAAGTACAGATTTCACATGGAAACAAAAAGCGAAACAAATTATGCAAGTTTATTATTTTCAATATTAATTATAAAATTTGATGTGTATTTATGTTTTTTTTTATAATTAACTATCCATTGGTGCATTTTCCAGAAAACTACTAGTTTTTACGAGTACGTATCGACAAGGAAAATGAAAATATTTGTAGAGTTGGCGGGAAAAACGATAAATGTCGCAAAATAGGTAATTCAAGGTAGTTTTTTCGTAAAACGGCTTTTCTTAAGAATGAAATGAAATTGAAATATGGGTTTAATAAAAGTGTCTTTTATCTAATAGAAAAAATACGAAACAGTTTCATCGTCTATAAAATCAGATATTATTGTGCATAATTAACATTGTCGATATCTGCCATGTATTCGTTTCGGAATATCTCGAAAACGGTTCTTACGATATTTTTTATAACTAATGTAATATAAATCAAAGTAACAGAAAATTAAAGAAAAAAAAAATATTTTTTGACCGTTTTGATAAAAAGATATTGATTTTTTAAAGTTTACTAGGTTTGTTTGTTTTAAGAAATAGTGTACACTATTTTATCCTTTTTTTCCGCAATCCCTCTTATGAAAGGTGTATTTTAGGAATAGGAGGGTCCAAAATGTGTAAAATAGGGTAAAATATTACTGAATAACGAACAGACCTCGTGTGTTGTGTGTAGAGTCTCCTATAATAATAATATTTTTAAGCACTGAGAACCTCTAACTTTTGGTATAGCGTATTCAATCTTGTTTGGAACCGCGCTAAATTTGTGGTTCATTTAAAATACTGCATCACAAATTAAACTAAAATAGAAAAAATATAATAATCTGTACTGGTACTAGACCCCGCTCGTTCAACAATCAATTTTTGTTAGAGAGAGATGGGCGAGTTCGGCGCGGATGGCATGGAAGACCCGAAGATAAAAGATGTTCGTCCCAATCTCGATTGGACTTGTGGACGGGTCGGGCTTTACTTACTATAAGGCGATAATTTGGTCTACGACTGTCGCGAGTGAACGACCTTAAGATAAAATGTTTTTATATTTTAAACTTGTACAGATAAATTAAGAAACGTTCGAACATATTAAAATTGAATAGACAGCAAGCTAGATATTAAATTAAATATTTATTTATTTTGAGAGTAATAGCGACGAAAGTTTTTTAAACTTTTAAATAACCATTTCCACAGTTTGGCTGGTAAAAGCGTTTCCATAAACACCATACCCATACTATAATAAAATCAAAAGTTTGTTAAGTAAATTTTTGAGCAGCTTTTCTACCACTTAATTCATGTCATTTTTATTTAGTGACTATTTTTTGCTTCCTTTGTTTGCTTTTTGGCTTTTTAACTGCTTTTTCGTCACTCGCGTCAGGCGTTCTATCTGGAGAAAAAATCACTGCTCACTCAAATCACTGTAATATGTGAATGAATAAATGAATTATTTATTCCCAAATCTTAAAGTACCTATTTGGAAAAACACAAAATTTTACATAACCGACATACGAATGATTTCGTTACAAAAGATCAACAGCTGATCGTCTTTGCGTTGTTTCACACAACTGAAACAAGTCCCTTGAGTTTCTTGGTAAATCCCAATCGTTGCTCTAAGCTTTGTTCTGGGCTCACCAGTTTCCTTTTTAATCGACATATATCAGTTATTATAGATGGTCATTCTTTCAGCTTTTACCAAATTATTGTGGGGTGTTCCAGAGCTCAGTATTGGCACCAACTCTATTTCTTCTTCAGATCAACCATCTTCTCTCTTTCATAATCAATTATATTCCTAGTTTTGCTGATGATAGTACCCTCCACTCTTATATTCAATCCCTCACGCCAGCCTATAAGCCTGATTTGGAAAACAAGCGTAGGTCAATGCAGATATCTCTTTCACAAGACCTTAAACTAATCTCAGATCGGGGCGCAAAAATCTTGTCCAGTTTAATGCCTCCACAACACAGTCATGTTGGCTGTCGCGAAAAAAGTCTGCCAATGCTCATCCGTTGCATACGAGGGGCCGAGTTTTGCAGAACAAACAGTCATTTAATCTTGTTGGCTTTACTTTTGAGAACAACCTTCACTGGCTCAAATACATTTCATCCATAGCCTCAGTAGTTTTAAAAAAGATTGGATTTCTCTTTCAAGCCAAAAAGTATTTCTCACCTACTAATCTGTATACTCTGAAAAGCTTCGTTTTTTTTGCCCACCAACGGGCAGTAGGGGATCTGTCGCTCTTTTGTAGGTATTTTCACGGCTTTTGCTCCGAGAAGTTGGCCAGTATAATTCCTACTCTGGCAGCTCCCAACAGAGCAACACGTATTGCAACTCTTATGCTTCCTTGTACAGTTCAGCTTTAGAGGCCCCGATCTTCCATTTTCTTCGCTTTTTTAATTCCTAGAGTGTCCAGACTATGGAACATGCTACGCTTATCCTCCAAATATTTAAGTCCCGTGTGAATAAACTTCCTCTTATTACACTTAAGGCACCCACGGTACGTTAGTACTTAGGCCTCGGCTTTCGTGGACACCCCAAAATAAAAAAAATAAGTGCTTTGGTGATTTTGCATAATAGCTATAATGCTTTAGCTTCCTTCTCTGAACTATACAAACAAGTATCATCAGCGTATTGTAATCCAGTAACTGAAGACCTGAAAGTACCCAAAGCTGTAAATAAATCTGTACAGTTTTCATATGTGGCGCAGTTCTTAGGTCCTCGCGGATGCTTTCGAGTGAGAAAAAGTTTATCACGATTTCGACGTGGGAACCCGCTGAAAATGGGCTCCCCAAAGTCCCAAAAATGAGTTTCCCTCGAATATCTGCCAAAATATGCGAATTAGAGAATTTTTGTTTAGACAAAAAATGAAGATCAACTTGAAATCTACAAAAATGGTCCCTTCCATTTTTTTTGCAACACCAATATTTTTCGCAAAAACGGCCGTCGAAAAACCCACATTCGACACTGGATAGATGTGGTAGTAGGCCAAAAAATGTAGATGGGCAAAACAATTTTTTATCAAAACGCAAGAAAGATGGTGAAGGAAATTTTCTGGGATCATTCAACACTTGCTAAGGTCTCATTATAAAAAAAATGTTAATAAAAAAACATTTTTCCAAAAATAACTCATTTTTCGAGCTTTAAGGGGCCATTCTTCAGCCCTTTCCCACCTGTTAATGCTTGATAAACTTTTTTCGCTCGAAAGCATCCCCGAAGACCTAAAAATTGCGCCACAAGGGAAAAGTACCGATTTATGTACAACTTTGTCCCTTTATTTACTGGAGTATTAAGCAACGTGAGAGTTTGCTATTTCCGGAATATCAGCTGTGATGAGAAAAGAAATAAGCATATATGTTCTCTCTGGCGCACAATGTATAACGCAAGATAAATTCAACTAATAAATAATAAAAAAATCGGGACAAAAATTAAATTAAGTATCTTATTTAGTTTATAAGTACTTCAGAACGTTAAAACGAATGTTGTTATATCATTATCATTAAACTAATATTTATAACAAATATTTGTTGAAGTGAAACGCAGAGTTAATACGGTACCAGGTGAATTATTATGTTGTTGCTTATAAATAAATAGTTGAAATACCTAATTAGTGAAGAAATAAAGGAAATTATTTATTAGAAATTAAATGATTGTTAGGTTATTAGATAGGTGTATATGGTTTATAGTAATGAACTAATAGTTCGAAAATATGCGGCGTGTAGGATTTTACGCTGTTTGGTTGTGGTAATTAGACAACAGTTATTTAATAATTGAGTAATGAATGAATGACTTTAAATTGCTTTTGTTATCTTTCTTCATTTAATTTAAATATTTTTATTGCAGAGATGGCAGAGGCGATGGTTTGTTCTGTATGACGATGGGGAGTTGAACTATTCTGTAGACGAGCACGTAAGTTTTGTTATTAAACTTTTGATATTTATAGTTAGAATACTTTATTAAATCCCTGAGGATTCTACACGTGCTACAACTTACGTCTAGCACAGCCATCTTAAATAGGGCAAATAATAGAATATTAAAAAAATGTTTAATTTTAACTAGTTTTCTTTGTAAAAACTGTACCTATTAAACAGAATATTATGATCATTCTAGATAAGTAGGTATCTAGCTACTTAAACTTTGGGTCTCGATATAGGAAAAGAACATGAACAGTCCGCCGCGCATTTGTAGCTGGCGGCGTGTACGAAGCAAGAATAAATCGTGGTACCTTTTCAGTTTTGGTTTTACACCTCCCCACCCTCATAAATCCTTATTTGCACCACAAAATTTTGTTTAGGCAAAGGATGATTTTTGATTAGGTGACTACGTTATCACGTCCCATTTGGACAAAAAAAAAATTCGCAAATTATTAAGACGTTGTTACACATACAAAAAGTCACTGTTTGGTTTGCTTTATATTTTTTTAAGTGGTACCCGTGTTTTCTAGTTTCGTACACTCGCGTTTCGTACACTTCAGAAATTTAACTGAAATATTTGCGTTTCGTACCCTGAATTATTTAATTAATTTTATGCTTTTCGTTGATTAATTGTGATGACCCAAAAAACCAACCAAATAAATAGGTACCCTATTAAAAATTATTAAAAATTTGTTAATAACCTCTACGTGAGAATAATTTAAACAAATTCAAAAGCTCTCAGTTCTGATCGGTCATGGTTAGTTCTGGTTAGTTAAAGCGGCTGTTTATTTTTCCCAATTTTAAACGTGATAGATCAATAATAACAGTAAACTTTTTTATATAGGCCACAATTCTGCCATGGCTTAATCAAACGTAGGGATAATTTAGACAAATTTAAAAGCCCTTAGTTCTGGTCTGTCGTGGTTAGTTCTGGTTAGTCAGATCGGTTTTTTATTTTTCCCAATAATATTTCAGACGTGAAACATCCCTAACAGTAGACTTTTTTGTTTAGGTAGATAGTTAAAACATAAATAATTATTAGATTATTTTAATATCACTATAATCCAAATATAGTTATTTACCTAACAAGTGCGGAAAGTGATACTTTTCCGCACGCGACAGCAGTTACACGAACGACGCGAAGCGGAGTTCGGGTAAGCCGTCAAGGGTGGAAAATACACTCTCCGTACGTGTTAGGTACAACATTTTTTCTACGAGTGTGTGGAAAAAGTCAAACTAAACAACCATTAGATAATATTTATTTTTACCATTACTACTTATTATTATTAACAACATTAATCGTAAAAGAACAGTTGGTAGCATTTTGCAAATGAATCGCAGTGGGAAGTTGTTGTGGATTGCCGTTGCGTTTTGCTGTGTTCAAAGGTAGATGAATTTTGGGATAATATTTTATTTGGTAAGTCTTCTTGAAACTTGTAGAGCTTTCTAGGTAGCCTTCTACAACAGATGATGACTTCCAACCTCCAAGTCTTTTAATATTCGTTATGCCTTCACCAGAATTAGCTAATATTGTAGCTGAGAAACGGCGAAAGCTATGTCCCGTGTAAAGTTTTGGGTTTGGAAGACGTAAATAGGCAGCTATTTCAGAGGGCATCTTGCCAAAAGTATTTATTCCTATGCACTGGACAGTACAAGCCAATTTTTTGTAATTAACAAAAAATCTTCTGTGTGGTGTTTCGGGCTTTCGTAAACTGGAATACTTTCTATACAAAGCTAGATATTTTCCATTTTCAATATCCTCGGAAATGACAAAACTTCGGCTAGAATGGTTTTAGGAGTCTGGAATATTTACAATTAATCATCGTCAATATCATCAATGCTAATTTTCATCAATTCTTCTCGACGACACGCACCAGCTAGTCCGAAAATTGTAGCTACCTTCATCGCTAGATAAACATCTTTTGGAGCATCATCAATAAATTTTGCTATTTCATCTTTCGAGAAAATTTTGGCCTTCTTGGGTCTAAATCCCACATTTTGCTTCTTTAAAAATGACGTAACTTTGAAATATTTGCTTAAATCCATGTTCTTTTCGATCTTAATGACACTTTTTAACATGGAATACCTTGACCATAAGGTATTGGGTTTACATGTTTTAGCAAGTTCCGCGAAATATGCCATAAAAAATCTTTTTCATACTTTTGGTTTTTTTTTCGCCACACCAGCTTGTAAATGATGTATATTCTTTTCGTACCTGTGCCTCGACTTGGACGGCAACAAATCTAAATTTGCTATTTCGGCTGCTTTGAGAATGGATTCAGGTAATTCCTCGTCAGAAGACTCCATGGGAAACGTTTTTTATTCAAAATCGACGATACTGATCAGAATGTACTAAAGACACTTTTAATTATCGATGACTTTTAATGAGTTTGATCTTTTATAATATGGACACCGGCACCGGTCAAAACTAAAAATCTGACAATCAAGTTTAATATATACCAGGATGTTTAAAACAATGTTTTTAAAACAATATTAATTTTTAGTGAATATTTTGTTGATATAAAACACCTAATTTGTACAAATAAAAGAATACTATGCCAATAATAGAATTATACTAAGTCAAACTTCCGAATTAAAAACATTTTAAGTACCTGTTTAAGGGGGAAATTTGCAGGGTTTACTTTTCCGCACTAGTGCGGAAAAGTGATTATTTTTCCAAACTAAAGTGCGGAAAAGTGCTGTTTTCCCAAAACCCCGCTAGTAGAAAAATATTTTATATTTTGCATCTTATATATGAGCAATAAAGATTTTGATATTTAGTTATAAAAGTAGTTTTAATTCATATTACCATATTTTGTGAACCATCAGAGACAGGAACCTACCTCAGTTTCTGGTGTACGAAACTAGATGTCGAAAACTGAATAATTAATTATGTGTATAAAATAAGAATATTTGGGGGAAACTTTTGAGGTGTACGAAACAAGAATAAATATTGATCAGAACGTCAATCAAGAGCTTAATAGCTCTATGAGTTACAAAAATTTTCGTTGCCCAATTTAATGATATTATTGTGGAAAACCCGTGATTTCAAAGGTTTTTTTTTAATTGGTACTTGTCATTTTGATTTTTTTACTAATTCATTGTAGATGTAAATAAAGACACTTGGACTTATTATAAATATAATAAAATGGTCCAAATTGAAACTTTGAATTTTGACGAATATGAAAAAAGGCGAAAAAAGGCCGATCTTTACCGACCTCCTTTGGCTTCACACTGTATTCCATTGCTCCGCATTTTATGCACTTACAAGTTGGTTAATCAACTCATATCCTACGGTTACAATAAACCCCAGTTATACCCGCTTCAGAGTTGGTATCTTTTCAAATAATCTATCTCGCTAAGTTAACGATCTTTAATCGGAGAAAAACGAGAGTGCATCCGCATTGACTAGTTTCATTCATTTTATTAAGTTAAACACTTGGATGATAATAGTGGATAGATTGGAATAATATTGTTTTTAGCTTGAAACAGTCTACGAAGGCTTAAAGCCTAAATACTATCGTACTGTTGTATGTCGTAAGTGAAGTATGCGGCAGTTTATTAACACTAGACTTACAAATTTGTAGGTTGCATGAGTTGAGCATGGCTTATTCGGAAAATTGAAAAAAATGATTTTTTATGAAACACTTTGTATATTGTTGTACAAGTTGACAGCACAAAATGTTCCGAATAAAAAAGTTTTTCGCGCTATGTGAAATTAAAAACTAACAAAGTTATGACAAAGTATTACTTTAAAGTAAATACTTAAATGATTTATTAAATTATAAACGACCCCAATTTTCTTACGGAAAATGGCTTTCGGTCAATTTTTTTTCAAACTTTGCACAACAATAGACCGAAACTCGTTTTCTATAAGAAAAATCCCAGTGACTTTTGGGGGTGATTTTGGGGGGTTGGTAGGGTTTTCGGATTTTGTACCCGTGGAGACTTTTGATCAGCGTGTTGAGTGAGTACTATCACTATGCAGATTTTGAAAACGGTTGGTTGAAACCCATTTTCCATAAGAAAAATCCCCAGTTAAGGGTGATATTGGGGAAGGGGTTGGGGGATTTTCAGGTTTTGTGTCTGTAAAGATTTTAATCAGCGTGTTGAAAACTATCTATCACTATGCAAAGCTTAAAAACAATTGACCAAAACCCATTTTCCATAAAAAATAATCTAGTGACCTTTGAGGGTGACTTTGGGGAAGTTTGGGGGGAACGTTTTCGGGTTTTTACCCGTGAAGATTAGCAGTATGCAAAGTTTTGAAAAAATTGACCGAAACCCATTTTCCATAAGAAAGTTGCGAAGTCCCTTATTATAGTCAATTACTCCGGTCAATCTCACCCATTCCTGAGATATAACGCCACCTCTGAGGTATTGTTAACGCCAAAAATAGAAATCGAGTAGGTTTGTGTCTGAGGATCTAGGTGGCCAACGAATTGGGCCGTTGTTGCCATTTGTCTGCGGTAACATTTTAACGTCACGAAATTGATAAGGTGGTGCCCCATCTCCTTGAAAGTAGATTAGTTATTGTGTCGCCAATTTGAAGCTGTTCAAATACCCTTGCAGCGTTCCAGAAATAATGGTGTCAACAACTCTCCATCCTGTTAAAGTACCGTCCTGAAACACATTAATTTTGTTTCAATCAAACGCACCAATTATTTACACTAAGTTGATGTTGGGGCTTTTTTTATTTGAAAATGAGCTTCATCCCTCCAAATAATTTTAAATAATATTTTTTTCATTATAAATTTTACACAATCAAACTAACCACAACTAACCACACAACCATAATTTCATTTTCAATTTTTTGTCTGGGGATGTGTATATTGTCTGGCCTTTCATAATAAATTTTCTTTTTTAAGCAAACAAAATAAATACAGAGGTTTTAAATCGGGGCTATTGGGCGGTCATCTAAGAGTGTCAACTTTCTATCCAAAAACCATATTTCTCGTTAAGATACAGATACAAATCAAATCGTTTGTTTTCCAAGGCAATGCAGATTTTTACTATCAATTGAACTTCTAATTTAAAACCTAAATATTTTTAAAACGGCTGAACAAAATGCCAGCAAACTATATATTTTTTAAAAGGGGATGGATAGACCTTTCATTCTAAATAAAAATATAGAGGGTGTTCCATTTAAAAAAAGTTAATTCAGGTTCCTTAACTTTTTGATGTTCATTTGTTTTTTCGTATGCAAAGATAATAAATGTAAAACTATAAATCTTTTATACAAGAAAGTTTTTCAATTCTTTTTAGTTATCGTTGTAAGTGGGTATTCAAAATATAAATAAAAACCCTGTACATATAATGTAGGTTTCTGACATTTCACATTATTTAATATGCGTACCCAGGGCATTTAAAACATAATTTTTACAACAAAAACTATAAATGTAAAACAAAACCCTATTATGACGGCCATTTAGATCTCCAAGCACTAATTGAGTTGTTTTTGCTTTGGAATTTCAGAGCCAACTAGTAAAATTAATGATCGTCATAACGTTGTTATTTTTAAGTTTAGGCCAATAGAGCAAATAAACTTTTTTATTAACAACATTTTTTGCCATAGATTTGTACAAAAATATACAGGGTGTTCCATTTAAAAATTTATTTCGAAATGCCATGCTCAATTATTGCATTTTCATCTTTTTAACCAGAAAAAAATTTAGGAGTTAACTAATTTAACCATTAATGTAAGTACAATAATAAAAGAGTTAGCGATACCTCTGAATGTTAATGTAACTTTCCCAAGCTGGTTACCTATCTAGACGTATTCGATAGTTAAAGTTCCCCATAATAAAATACTCCCACTTAACTCAAGGTGTAGAATAAGCTTGTTAAAGAAAATTTAGAGCATCGTAAGAGATGCATTTGTTTTATGCGTTAAAAGGGTGTTGCACCTAGAAAAGATATAAAACCGACTTCCTTGTTTTGACTGGTTTTACTTTTATAACAAATTTGTTCCTTCCTTACTGGCTTTGAAAGCGATAAGTTTTATAAAGTGTAGAACTTGTTTAGGTTAGACAACTTTTACTTATTAAATAATTTTTTCTTTCATTAAAGTAAATAATTAGTTTGGTATTTCCACGTACATAGTTATCCAGCGAGGGCTAAACAGGGCCACTTTTGTGACTTTCCTTGTTAAAAAAAATAGCAATTTTGTGTATTTTTTTTAGTTAAATCCCGAAGAAGACTAAAACAAATTATTTGGATAAAACAATAAATTTAATGATTCTTTTTAATAGCGTCTTTTTTTGATATATTTATATAAAAAGGATTTCGTATTTATTTTAAGTAACAACAGAATTAATTTAATTTATATGAGAAATTCGCAATTTAAAAGAAAAAAATTGAAAAAGGTAAAACTAAATACAAAAAGTGCCAAAATACAAAAATTTAATAATCTGTTAAAGTTTATCATTTATTACTACTTTTAATACATATTGGTAAAAGTAAAATATATAATAAAATTATTTTGTTATTACTAAACATAAAGATTCCTACCACTAACAGGACCCGCAACATTAGTGAGAAAATTGGGGCTCTAGTAAACAAAATGACAGCGCCAGATCGGTGCAAAAGGAATGCATACATAAGGGACAGGACAGAGTTAGTTGTGGTTAGTTTTGGTTAGGGAGGCCCTTTGAAGAAAGTACCAATATGTCCCTTTGGGAAAATAATAAATTTGTGACGTATTCCTTTTGTTTCAATTTAAATAATTTTCTTAAGTGCTCTTCAGGATTCTACGCAACAAAACATACAGTCCTCGTTGGGTGAACCTGTATATATTCTTGAAAGTAAATTGTTTTATTTAAATCGATAAAAATTTGTGAAAGAACAGCTTTTCTCTCCTAAATACGTCTAATCGACTTTTTGCAACATATTTCTATCTATAATAGTGATGGGCCGAGTCGGGTATTTTTGGTATTCGAGTATTTTAGTATTCGTTCAACAAATAGGCTAGATAAACTAATTCATCGAAATAGAAGCTGGAAATGCCTACAAAAGCTCGAAGGTATGCAAGAGGAGAAATCTTTCTTGTAAGACTTGAGTTGTTAATACGGCAAATGGCTCTTCTCTGGATTAAATAAAAAATGCTTAGAGTTGTAGGTGTTGTATTCTTAAACATTTAATACTATCTGATCTGACATACTTATATACACATTATACATATTACAAGAAAAAATTTTAGCTCAAGAAGAAGAGCAATCCGGGTTTTTTCGAAGATGTTGTTGCTATAGATTTAATGTAGTTATGCCAATGAATGATATTCCAAAGAAAAAACAATTTAATTGTTGCTTGGAGATTTAAATGGCGGTCACCATAAGGTTTTGTTTTACATTTATAGTTTTTGTTATTAAAATAATATTTTAAAATGTCCTGTACGCATATTAAAAAATGTGAAATGTCACAAATCTACATTATGTGTACAGGGTTTTTATTTATATTTTTACACCCACTTACAACCATAACTTAAAAGAATAAAAAAAACGTCTTGTATAAAAGTTTCATAGTTTTTCATTTATTATCTTTTGAGCATGACGAAAAAAACAAATGAACATTAAAAAGGACCCCGCACAAATCTTATGGAAATTGGGTCCCGGTCAAATTAGCTGAAAATTTAGTATAGAATCCCTAAAGGAATTCTAAGCAATAGTCTTTATGGGCACAAAGCCCACAAATGGATAGTTTTTGTGTTATCACGCTTATGAGGTGGAAAAATAGTACTAAAAAAATACTTTTATTTTCCTATATTTATAATACATAGAATTGTGTTAATTTTATTTCCTTACTCATACTTAGATCATTCTCATAAAAAAGCAGATTCACACTAATTTTTTTATTGCGTAACTTTTTCACACTATTAAAAACATTTTAAAAATTCTTACAAGCGATTTGCATTTTTAAGGGTATATAACTAAAATAGCTTATGCTGCAACTATAGGAATTTTTGAATGTTCATTTTAATTACTTTCGCTGATATTCATTCTTTTTTTTTCTTGAAATTCAAGAAAGTTTTTTTAAAAACTAAAATATAAAACAGTTCTTTTTAGAACTAAAAAGTAGTTCTTTTTAGAACGCCTTTTAACCACTTATTATTGAACCCCTAAAAAATCCAAATGGGTGGATACATAAGCCCGTAAAAGGGGGTCAAATGTACCACTTATCTGGAGCGCTGTTTTCATACGCGGGCACTCGTATCTCGGTAACTATTTAATCAATTTTTGACTTATAAGGCCTCATTTTGTTTGTTTTTAAATTTTGGTTTTTAATCCCTATATAACATGTTGATATGCATATCTTTAAAAATCAATTTTAAAACAAAATAATACCCTGGGAAATAAGTTTGTTAAGGAACGCATTGTTGCCATTCCAAAAAAAGCAAACCCAAGAACTTGCGAAGACTACAGACTCATAAGCTTGATGAGCCACGCGCTTAAAGCGTTTCTTCGAGTAATTCACTCAATAATATACAGAAAGTGTGAAGATATGAGGGGTGACACGCAGTTTGGATTTATCAAGGGACTTGGTACCAGAGAGTACCTCTTCTCAATGAAATTGCTTGTTCAGAAATGCTATGACCAAAGGCAGGATGTTTTTATCTGCTTTATCGACTATCAAAAAGCTTTTGATAACGTAAAACACGGGCCACTGTTGGAAAGATTGCAGGAGATCGGGTTGGATGATAAAGATATTAGAGTAATAAAGGAATTGTACTGGCAACAGCTTGGCGAGGTCCGAATTAATGGCGAGTTATCAACGGAGACGTTTGGTATTTCGAAGGGAGTCCGTCAGGGATGTGTACTGTCACCTATTCTATTCAACATTTATGTGGAAAAAATCTTTCAACTAGCATTGGAAAATAAAACCCGAGGTATCAAAGTCAATGGCGTCCCAATAAACAATATCCGCTATGCAGATAATACCGCGATCCTGACTAATAACATGAAGACCTCCAGTCCATACTAAATAAAATCAACGAATGCGGTGAAAGGTTCGGACTACATATAAATGTTGCCAAGACAAAAAAGATGGTGACCAGCAGAAATCAGCATATTACTCCTCTCAACATCAACGGAGAAAATATTGAGCGTGTCGCCAAATTTACCTATCTTGGCGCCTCCCTAAATGAAAAGTGGGATTGTGATGAAGAAGTGAAGGGAAGAATTGGTCGCGCGAAAACAACCTTCTTTAAACTAAAGAATATACTTCTGCACAGAAATATGCCCCTACACACTCGAATACGTGTGGTGCAGTGTTATGTGTGGCCTATTGTACTACAGTATTGCCCGAAATAAACAGTACTGAACTTGTAATCGTATTATATATTTAAAAAATACATATTATTGACACTTTATTATATGTTCTAAATGTGCACCTCCTCGTTCAAGACAGACTTCATAACGATGTTCTAAGTTTCTGGTCATGTTATTGAATAAGGGTTGTCTCAGAGCTGCGAAGAAGACTCTAACGGCATCCTTTAACTCATCGATGGTTTGTGGTGCCCGTTTGAAAACTGCATTTTTAGCCATGCCCAAAATGTATGCGTCTGGAGGTGTGAGGTCTGGAGAATGTAAGGATAAGGGAAGTCAGTAAATCGTGAAATGAAATTGCTTGGAAAATGTTCTGAAGAAATTGACGAATTGCGGCAGCAGAAGGCAAGTTGCCCCGTCCTGCTGAAAAATTGGTTTCGAAATGCCAAGTTACGTGCACGACAGAATTGACGTAGATCAGGGATAAATCGTGTTAAAATGTGTCTGTACCTCTGTTGATTAATGTGACTTGCCTACCATTCTCTTCGATGAAGTACGGACCAATGATTCCGTGTCCGGACACAGCACACCAGACACTCACTTTTGCACTATATAAAGGGACCCTTGAACCTCATCGGGTCTGGCAAGCCCAGAAATCGATTTGTGCGACGATTCACATAGCCTGACAAGTGAAAGTGTGCTTCGTCTGAAAACCAAACATTTTTCAAAAATTCAGGATTTTCATACTGTAACGCGAGAATTCTGGCGCAATATTCCACTCTACTGCGATAATCCCGAGGATTTGAATCACATACGAAAATGCACCCAGCTCCTTCAGGATTCTTTGAAAGGAAGTTCTTTTAAATCAGTTGTAACGCTGTCCTTGCTGGCTGGCTTTGGATTTTGTAAGATTTGCTCAAAAACACGTTCATGGTTATTGTTGTTGTTAACTGTCCTGGGACGCCCGAGTTCCTTTTCGTTGGCACAATACACTACCCGTATTTCTGAACTTTTCAATAACCTTCAAAATTACAGCATTACTTGGAGAACGTTTATTAAACCGTTGTGTGAAATGATCAGACACGTATAGCAAACTTGCACCATTATGTCGGCCCATTCCGTATGAGCGAAAATAATGCTCTACCAGAAACACTTTCCTCTGTACTTAACACCATTTTTAACAATTAGGCCCTACTAATTACTTGTTTGAGGTTTACTTGACAGGTCTATACTAGCTAACTTGAGTGTGACAGCGCAATAAAACACCCAACTTAGTTTCAGTACTGTTTATTTCGGACAATACTGTATATGGTGTTGAAACTTGGTCACTTAAAGCCAAAACGCTAAATCGGATCGAAGCTTTCGAAATGTGGACACTACGCCGATTGCTGCGTATTTCCTGGACAGCCCACACATCTAATGATGAAGTTCTATTATTTGATTGGACACGGTAAAAAAACGTAAAGTGTCATATCTGGGGCATATACTGAGAGGACCTCGCTACTCCATACCAAAGCTAATACTGCAAGGAAAGATCAAAGGTAGAAAGGGGCCAGGTCGAAAACAACACTCTTGGCTCGGCAATATAAGAAATTGGTGTGGTATACTGGATGCAACCATTTTTAGACAGGCTAAACAGGGCACCCTGGCTATTCTGTGACCATGAAATGGACAAATGATCGCCGACGTGCGGCATAGCACATGGCACCCGCAGAAGAAGAAGGAACGCATCTTACCAGACCTGGTCAAAAGCCTTGACGAATTTTGCATCCTTCTTCCCATCTTATCCCATATTGTTAGGAGCAACGACCAGGGATCGCTTAGGAAGTGGGGGAGTTTGTTCTAGTTGTATTAAAGGAATGAATGTATTTTTTAAATATTTTTATATTTCTTTTATTTGCCTATAAAAAATATATTTTTTTAAATTTAATCTGGTCTTCTCTCTGTATTTAAGCTATTATTATCTATTAAATTTTTGCTTTTAATGGATTTAAAAACTACTTTACTGTGATTTAATGCTTGACCGAAAGTAAACGTGGATATCAATTTCAATATTTATTAGCCATATTATTAGCAGAAGTACAGCAGTCCTTCAGTGAATCGTAGATAATGTGCCCAGCACGACATTGTTTCAGGATAATTAATTTTTTGGTTTTCAAAACCTTTTGCAACGGAACGGTAAGTGGAAAGTAGCGATAATTGGTAGTAACTCATAATGACGCTTGTTAAAACAATATTTTTTAAAACTTAAATTAAATACCTAACGATTTTTCATGAGATTTGATTTTTTTATTAAAAGAGATTCCTGCAGCGATGCCTTTTTATATTATGGAATTTCAAATTTAAAAAACTCATTATTTTTTAAATTTATCAGATTGATGAGAAACAATAAAAAATTGAGCGTTTTGAAAGAGAAAATTGTCATTTATATGAAAAAAAACTCTTTTTTCTCAGGCCGTACCTCTTTAAATGGTTTTAATTGCATATCCCATGAGAAAGTATATAACTTCGATTTAAACCGGATGGTCCATTTAACCCAGACGCAAAATAATCGAAAACGGGGACATTTTAGAAGAAAATGTTTAAAATAAAAGTGGTTTAGAATAAAGTTAGAGTTCCAACAGTACCGATAGTTCCAAATTTTATATTAACTTTGTTTCGTCTAATAGTAACCCCCCATTTTTGGTTAGAAAGGCAAGGGGACTTTTTGTAAAATTTTTGTAATCCAATTGTAATTTTGAAAATATTTATCCAATCAATTTTTAAAAACCAATTTTTTTTGGGGTTATTTACATCGCTTTAAAAGATAATTTTTAAATTTTAGCTTCTTCATCTGAAGAACCTAAACTTCCACTTTCTGCTTTTCCATTTCTAAGGATCTTTGACTGTGGAAATTTGTCCGCAGAAGTATTTTCTTTTAAAATCCAAAATTTTATTTCGGGTTCATAAACTTCCTTTACTTTTTTACAGGGTTTGGATTAAAATGCTGAAACTGGTAAGTCCGGTGAACTGCGCCCTAAGAAACACATTTTTTATAGATACTTTTGCAATTATATATATTATATATAATATTATATATTATTTATTATATATATATATATATATATATATATATATATATATATATATATATATATATATATATATATATATATATATAGGTATATATATATATATATATATATATATAGGTATATATAATAGGTATATATACAGGGTGTTACAGAATGTTGTCAAAAAACCCGGGGGCGGGTTTCCCTTATAAAATAGGAAAAAAGATCATATAAACAAGGGTCCGGAATTTTTCGTTTTTGAGATACAGGGCGTTGAAATTTTTAAAAATTTTTTTGATTTTTACTAATTTTTAAAAACCTTTTTCAATTTTTTTAAATTTGGTGTGTTTGCAATAGTAAGGGTATCTTTTGAATTAATTAATTTAAAATATTTATTCGATTGGCGTCCCCCGGGGGGATCTTAGGTCATATTAACGAGAAAAAATATGTCACGCCACTGCGTTTTATTAGGTTTCAGTTAGTTTTTAGATTGCCAACTAAAAACAAAAAGAAAATAATGTACAATGCTTAAAATAATTTTATTAATAATAATTCAAAAATAACTAAACGAAATACCTAATTTAAAAAAATTCTACAAACTAAATTTTATTTTTAAAAAAACAGTTATTAAGTTTTTAATTCAAATAAATGCCGAAATGGCTACCCTGAGCTTCGATACATGCTCTAATTCGCTTTCGCATTTTCTTTCCCCTCTTTGGGAAATTTTGAGGTGTTTGGCGTATTGTTTCACAAGCATTGGTTACACGCTGACTAATTCCTCATTCGCTATGGGAGGGAATACACCAGTTGCTTAAGGTGTCCCCAGAGGTGAAGTGCACGGGTTTAAGTCCGGGATCGGGGGGCCAAGGAATAGGCCCACCCCCAACCAATTCTTGGAACGTAAGGTTAAATAACTTCTTACATTTCCCACTAAATAACAGGCGCGCCGTCGTGCATAAAAACCCTAAATGACTGCAACATTAAGAGGGACAGCTTTAGAAGGATGGCAGATTTTCCTGTAGAAAATGCAGGTATTTGTCCATCCAATCTGTTGGGTAAAATAAAAGGACCAACCAGATTTTTCAATAATCCCCCCACACATTGATCGAAAACTGCTGCTGGTGCTCGATTGATGGATGATGGGGATTCCCATCCGCCCAGAAATGTTCGTTATGGAAGTTGAAAATACCATTTCTGGTAAACGAAGCTTCATCGGTGAACAAGACAAACGAAATAAATTGCCTATTTTCTGCAGTTCTTTGTCTGAACCACTGACAATATGTGTCTGGGTAGAAAATCTGCTTCAGAGAGACCTTGAACCCTTTGTAAATGGTAAGGATATAGCTGGTACTCTGGAGTATTCGCCATACATTCACATGATTCGTATTCCAACCGATTTGCCAGACCCCTTTTGTACTGATAGGGATTTGTTCCACCGCTTTTAAAACGTTTTCTTCATTTTCCACATTTTCGTGCAATTCTTGGCGCCCCACAATCCACAAAATTGCCAGTGAGTTTTCCCGTTTCTCTCAAACGTATATGGACATTCGAAAAGTATTTATACAAGGTAACTGACGGCCAGGAAATGCATCCCTCATAGAGAGTCTTGCTTCGTGTGAATTCCCGTTTGCTTTTCCGTACATAAAATGAATGGCTAATTCTTCAAACGAATAATTCACCATATTATTTACTTATTTTAAAGGTAACTTATTAAAAACTAATTAAAACACTTTGAAAGCAAATTACTAAGCACCCCTACAAAAACCTCTTTTCGAAAGTTTGACATAGACAACCATTTACAGACGCTATCTAGATTTTAATTTTTATTTAAAATTTCCCGAAAGAAGCCAATTTTAATGATTAATAAATTAATTTTTATCTCGAAACCGGTGGTTAAAACAAAAAAAGTCCAAGAGGCACTTTCTAAGCAGAATTAATTTTCCTTTAGGGGACGATAGTAGTTTTGGAAAAAATTTTGAGGTGCGCCGTTTTTTACTAAAATAAAATGCTTACCACCACGAACGCCACTGACGTGAGAACATTAACGAATAAATTTTGGACAGTTTGAAATTTGTTGTTTTATTTAAATTATGTATTTCGTTTAGTTATTATTTGAATTATTAATTAATAAAATTCAAGCATTGTACATTATTTCTCGTTTTACTTAAACCGGGGTTTAGAGAATTATTTTTTTTCCCTTTAAAAAAGAAGCGAGACTCAAAAAAATAGAGAGACAAAAAGTTGTATTTTTAGTTGCGCAATCTAAAAAATAACTGAAACCTAATAAAACGCAGTGGCGTGACATATTTTTTCATTAATAGGACCTAAGATACCCCGGGGACGCCAATGGAATAAATATTTTAAATGTAATTAATTCAAAAGATACCCATTACTATTGCAAAACACACACCAAATTTAAAGAAAATTGAAAAAAGGATTTTTTAAAAAATTTGTAAAAATCAAAAAATTTTAAAAATTTTAACGCCCTGTACCTCAAAAAAGAAGCAATTCCGGACCCTTGTTTATATGATCTTTTTTCCTATTTTTTTAAAGTTAAACCCCCGGGTTTTGTTGACAACATTCTGTAACACCCTGTATTATATATATATTTATATATATATATATATATATATATATATATATATATATATATATATATATATATATATATATATATATATATATATATAAATATATATATATATATATATATATATATATATATAATATATATATATATATATATATATATATATATATATAAACAATAAAATGGAGGCCATCAACAGCGCCTACAGAATGAAATCTACTTGTCTGTGGAAACAATATTCTAAGAAATATGGTCACACAAGAGCCCGTCATCGACTAACAGTTCTTGGAAGTGATTTTGATAAACCATATAAAGTAAGCTGCGATCCTAACGTATGGACGAGAACACCTTCATCACTTTCTAAAGGCCTAGTTTCTTACATCGATGGATCCAAATACAGATGATGGAGTGGGTCCTTATGTATTTGGTGTAAGGCCCAGAGCGACTTACAGGTCTCCATTGGGAAAGCAAGCCGCAGCATCTGGTCAAGGCAATGTTAAAAAGGAAATCACAACCAAAAGATACACATTTTGTCAGAATTCCCATCGTTTTCAAAATGATCTTAATGCAGTGTCTGCATGACCTAAAAGAACTTGATGCCAGGAATAACAGGATAGAACTTCTCTGAGTTCTGGAACTCTCAAAAATAGAAGACAGAGAAACTAGCAAGAGCTGCTTTATCTAAAATTTTCAGTGGCCCAAGACCAGTCGTTGGACTATTAAAAAGGGCGACGAAAACAACGTTACACAGATGGTCATGGTCAAAGTCCTGCAAAATCCACTGTAGGTGACTCTTTTAGGAATCTAAAGACCCCCACAGATCTTGTTCTTTTTAAGCAGTTTTAATCGTGGCGATCAAAAGGGTCATCATCATTGCCAGTTTGTGGGCGAAAACCGAACATAACACCGTCGGTATAAATTTCTGCGCGCTTGAAATCTTAATCGTCGATTCGTCCATCTTCATTTGAAAACGAATTGTGTGGTGCAAAACGTTTTTAATCGTCATTCATGTAACAAATAAACACGCTTCATTTACGTTTTTCGGTGAACAACTGCAGTTTTCTGCGAATAGAACGGTTAAAAATTAAATTAAATGTAGGGAAAAAAAAGTTTTTAATCGTCCGACTGACAGTCTTAATCGGAATAAAAAGGTAAAAAAAACGATTTTGTGTGGCTCTTTAAAGGGCCCGCTGAGGTCCTTTTTTTTAGGAAACACTCAGAAAAGACAAATGTAGGACTACTGACAGGTCTCTGTCATTTAAGGAAACACTTACAGAAACTGGACATACGCAACGGTCCCACAATATGCAGGCTCAGTGGGTCAGTGGCGAATTTAGGATTTTCATTTTTTTCAAGGGGAATTCTTTGGTAAAAAAAAATCATTTTGAAATTTGCGAAAAATAGTTGTTTTTTTGAGCACCTCAGGGAAACATCGGACTTTCGAAAGCCAATCCTCTATTTGTATTTTTTTTTTTCGTGAATTTGATCAAATTTTATTGTCAAATCTCAAATTTCGAACAAATATCTGCACTTTTCTCGAAATTATATAGAAAAACATAAATAATTTTGCAAAATCTGGGATTTGAGGCTAAAATTTAATCAAATTCGCGAAAAAAATATAATTAGAGGATTTGGTTTTAAAAACTACATTTTTTCCTTAGGGACAACAAAAAAAAATCGTTTTTTTTTTTCGTAAATTCAAATTTTTTTTTACCAAAATTTTCTCCCTAAGACCATTTAAGTAGCATCCGGTATAATATATTTCGTATAGGTCCCATCAGGGGTGGATTTACGCAAAGGCTGAGTAGGCTGAAGCCTAGGGCGACAAATATTATGGGCGGAAAATTTACGATTAATTAAAAAAAAATGTAATCGTAAATTTTAATGATATAATTATTGATTTTTCAGAAAAGAAGGTTCAAAGAAAAATGTTAGTATAGGGTTTTGGCTATAATTAAATAATACTTAGTGCAAAAAAAACTTATTTGTTTTACCATTTTAATTTATATTTTGTTTTTATATTATGAAATTTGTGTGTTTAAAGAATCGTTATTTAATTTTCTGTATGATTTACTTTTGTTAAATTTGTTGATTAAATTTTAATAAGAATTACTAGTGAAGTTTACATTTTTTTAATACTAAATTTTTCGTTCTGATATCCAAAAAATATTGATATATTAGGGAGGCAAAAATATATTAGTCCACGTGTCCACTTTTTAGAAATTAAAAGTTTAAAAACCCTAGATACGCCACTGCTGCGGGGGGGGGAGGAAACATCCTAACACATAATATAAAACTGCAAAGTGAACATATTGGTAGAAATCGATTAAACCTAATTAAGGGAAGCGGGCTTCTATAACAAGAAATAAGAGCACAATAATCCAATAGTCTGCAATGCAAAATATAGGCATACAAACAAGCAATGCTTACACCAAACAACCCATCTATTTCACTTAAGAAAACCACGGTACGTTAGTACTTATACGCTTTAAGCCTAGACTATCCAAGAGAAAAAAATCCTTCCGAGTCAAATTATTTAGTCCAAATAAAGAGTAGGAGTAGCTTCTACGAAAAATAATGGTATGTTCGAAAACGAATAATTATACAGCTCACTAATAGAAAAATTTAAACACAAAGATAGGACGTAACTATGTAAAAAGAGCCTTTGAGAAGTTGGCGGCTGCATAACTCGATACGTTCTTGCTTTGTCCATTTGCCGAAGAAAGGAAGAGTGGACTTATTCGGAAGTAAAAGTGACTAGTTGAAAATCGCGAACTGATGGAAAAATGCACCGCGCCGGCTGCACTTTTATTCGGAAAATTTTAATTGGATATGCCAGTCTCGTTTTGTTTTGCGAATACTTAAAATTGTAGTTTTCGCAAGCAACGTAAGAGCTATAAACGTGTAGATTGTTTACAGCAAGACGTATTTTATTAATGGGTTATACTTAGTTGGAAACACGAAAAAACGTTTTTTTTTTGTCTTTTATATGAAGAGGCATTCTATTTAACAAATGTGAAAAATACATGTAATTAAAAAAATGTTTTTTTACTGAAATATTAAAAATTATAAAGAAACTTGGACAAAAGGGAATACAATAAAACTTATAACGGCTTCGTATGTTGCATAAAATAGTCTACAACTACCGAAATATAATAAATAAATCTTCCTTACCTATACGACTTTAGAGTAGTTTGATTTGTTTCTTGTTTGCTTGTTCACATAAACAATAGGACAAATCTAAATATTTAAAAATGATTTTTTAGATATGTAAAAAACTGCTTTAAATCAAAACGTAATAATTTATTTTAAATAAAAAAATACCCATGTTTATGCATTGTACCGTTTAGAATATTAAATTCGTGGACGTTCATTGCACAGGAAATTCAGTCGTAAAAAAATTGAGAAAATACCAAATTTAAACCAGTTTCT
The DNA here is from genome assembly GCA_019359885.1 of Listronotus oregonensis. Taxonomy (NCBI): domain Eukaryota; kingdom Metazoa; phylum Arthropoda; class Insecta; order Coleoptera; family Curculionidae; genus Listronotus; species Listronotus oregonensis. The sequence continues at coordinate 6,323 of JAHBCN010007232.1, read as the reverse complement.
TTAAAATATTACAGTAACAATGGTATATTATTTTCTTTTTATGTTACAAAATGAATGGTTTTTAACCCCTGGTGGCAAGGACCAAAATTCTTTTTTTCCTTCCCGATTTTTTACTTTCTTAGGCGAATTGTAACCAAAAAAGATTTTTAACCAAAATTATAAATAATTAAGGCTCGTATTTTGATGATAATTTTTTTCGTATTCCTTTATAACTTGCTTTCCTGTTCTAGGTACCTAGTTTTCTAAAACAACAATTATATTTCATCACTACACTTTTTTACAAAAAGAAGTACATTCGCATATAACTATCTTTTAAAACCTTTATTAAATATTAAATTTCCCTAATTTTTAGTCCAATTTGACGTAACACATAATAATGGGGATGCGTTTCGCAACAAAGTAAAACCGCTTATTACAAATCGTATGTTGTTCGGGCATAAAAGTCAATATTTTCTGTATTTTAATATTGTACCTCTTACCGTCAGATGGCTCTGCTTGGCATAAGTTATTGCTAACCCCACTTTAATATCTATTTTTTTACACGTTAGGCTATTTAGTTCCTAGTTGGCAGCTAAAGTATTATACAGGCTGTCTGGAAAATACATGTACAAAATTGTATAATTCTTAACGTCAAAGCCGTTGATTTTAGCCTCCAAGCATATACCTACTAGAGGCAGCCCTTTCTCTCTTGCTCCAACGTGCTGATTACTCGATGAAGGAGTTTCGTCCTCCCCCTTCTAAACAATTAGCACGCTAAGTGGGATATTTACTTCTTCCACCGACCAATCAGCACGTTGGAGCGAGATGGAAAGGTGGGTGACTGATTTTGCCGAGCGGCAGGGCTGCCTCTACTAAGTATATGCTCGAAGATTTTAGACAGTAGAATATTTAAAGAAATATTGGGTTTTTTCAAATATCTTTGTAATTGATAATTGATTCTAATCAAAGGGGAACTCAACACTTAGCACTTAAGTGCAAGTGTTTTACCGGGAGGTAAAGTACATATTTTGAATAATAGGCCTAAGACACCTTGTCTTTTTTCAATTCCAAATATCTACGTGTGCCCGTAAAATGAAATTTGGGTCTTTTTGTTAGTATTTAAATGATTTTCTACATGGCTTAGAGCCAGACGATGAAACCATTCCTGGAGTGTCCTGGCAAGGGTCGCCTAATGGAAGCCCCAGTCATTTAAGTAACAAGAGATGGCATACTCGTTCCATTCGAGTATTTGTCTGTAAAAAAACTGTATTTGAACCATTATAGATGGCCCATTAAAAATATTTGCACAATCAGTGCAAAAACTGTATAAACGGGCGTTTTGCACTTTCACTATAACAGTGACGGCAAATTCAGATATGCGTCGAATATTGCCGAAGTAATTGCGAGACGTTAAATGCATTTTTTTCGTCGAACTCGGTAGGAAAACATGTCACGTAATTCGATTAGAAAAAGTTGCGTTCACGTAACTTTCGGCATACGCAAGAGAGGAAAAAATAGTTCAATAAACTTAAGGTTGTCGCTTTTCATTTCGTTCCTTTTATAAAACGAATGCGTGTGTTGCATGCATCATTGGAAATGCGCATTTTAAAATTGAATTTAAATGAAAATTCAGTTTAAACTCAATCTTACATGTAAAAATTGTTGACGTGATATACAGAGTGATTTAAATTATGATAAAAAAATAAGTTTTATTATATTACGCTGTTATAATTAAAGGAAATAAAATTGTGTTTTTTCAGAGCTTAATAGCTTCATAATTAATTCAATAGCTTAATTATATTCCTCTATTATTATTTTACCTTGTTAGGGTTCTTTCAACACAAAGAAACTGTGGAGTCAGCGGGAAAAACGATGAAAATCTAAACATCTTGGCGTCACATGATTCCTGTAGAGGTGTATGTTATTTTTGGTTTTAAATATTTAAACGTTAATGTAATTTTTAAAAGAAGGACTGACGCGGGTAACAAAAAGCAGCCAAATAAATCAAAAAGCAGTTACTGAAGAAAAAACTGACATAAATTAAATAATATACAGTGTGTCCCAAATTGGTGGGGAATGTATGGGGATCTTGAAAACCACGATAGATAGAAAATCGGTTAAATGGGGAAAGTTTTGGACAATTATGTTTAAACTAATTCCGTTTACTACATGGTTCTATCTATTCAGTTTTTTTTAAAAAATTTTGAAAAAACCTGAAACATGCATTTTCGAAAATCGGCCATATTTTTTTTATAAGTGAAAATTTTTCAAATCTGTAAAAAATTCTTCAAAGCAACTTTTTTTTAGAATATGACCAAGTAGTCAATTTTTATTTCTACGTTTCGGCTTTTTTGAATCATCATCAACTTTATTTTTTCATATGGACGCCATATTGGATTTTTACGCAGCCAAATAGTGCTTTTATTCTGATTTCAACAATGTATAACATGTTATAATTTAGAGTTTTTATAACCTCATTTATTTTAAAAAACAAATATTTTCTCAGTTGGCCTTGATTCCGGCGAACGTATTTTTTTTTAAACAATAAAATAAAAAGTAATTAGCAAAATAGATAAAAGCTAAACAGATATTTTACAGAAATGGGTTTCGCGAACATAGCTATAACGTTAATACCGTGTTACAACAAAACTACACCTAACAAGTTAATTGAAACAAGTGAAAACAAAAACAATGAAAAGTGGCTAAACTAATATTCCTACTAAAATGAAGATGTAAGATAACGACCTAAATTCAAAATGTTGTCCATATTTCTCAACATATTAACGATATTTTTTAAATAGTCCTAATTACCCTATGAATGGTTAACTTAGGTGAGTGGAATTCTCTATCCAACATCCCTGGCTGAAGATGTTGGATTTTCTTTAAATTGTTGGTTAACTGTAGCATCTCGTTGTCGATTTTCTTTAACGTACTTCCTAAGTCGTGGTTTTTTAAAAGTTACGAATTTAAGCAAATTTGTAACCAGTTTTGAAAGTATGTTAGTTTAGGATGTTGCCTTTCAGGAAATTGTCGAAATACGTTTGCGCAGCTTTATTAACATTTCTATTGCTTTGGAAATAACGTTGCAAAATATCAAGTTTTTCTTCAAATAATTAATCATTTTACAAAGTTAAAAAATGTTTAATAACGTACCCGACCTAACTTCATAATGACGCTTGATGACATTCGCCGGAATCAAGGCCAACTAAGAAAATATTTGTTTTGAAGTGGATGAGGTTATAAACTCTAAACTATAACGTATTACATTGTTGAAATAAATAAAAGCACTATTTGTACGACAAAATCCAATATGGCGCCCATATGAAAAGTAAAGTTGATGATGATTCATCAACTTACTTTTTCATATGGGCGCCATTACATTTTGTTGTAACACGGTATTAACGTTATAGCTATGTTCCCATTTTCGTATCTCTTCAGCTTATCTATTATGCCAATTACTAATATTTTATTGTTTACAAAAAAAATGACGTTCGCCGGAATCAAGGCCAACTGAAGAAATATTTGTTTTTTGAAATAAATGAGGTTATAAACTCATAAATTATAACATGTTATACATTGTTGAAATCAGAATAAAAAGCACTATTTGGCTGCGTAAAAATCCAATATGGCGTCCATATGAAAAAATAAAGCTGATGATGATTCTGAAAAGCCGAAACGTAGAAAATAAAAATTGACTACTTGGTCATATTCTACAAAAAAGTTGCTTTAAAGAAGTTTTTTACAGATTTGAAAAATTTTCACTTATAAAAAAATATGGCCGATTTTCGAAAATGCATGTTTCAGGTTTTTTCAAAATTTCACCAAAAAACCTGAATAGATAGAACCATGTAGTAAACAGGATTAGCTTACTAACATAATTGTCCAAAACTTTCCCCATTTAATCGATTTTCTATCTATCAATGGTTTCCAAATCCCCACTTTGTTCTAATTTGGGACACACTGTATAGCAACTGTTCAATAAAATTAAGTTTTGGTTTAATTTACTTAGAGTTGTTGTGTTTGGGAAAATTCTTTGACCAGACAGAATCTGGACTTTATTTTTTACCAACACTAACATAAGTTTATTTAATTTTTTTTAGAACTTTTTAAAAGATCTGTATAACTTTGAAATAAAAAAAACGCTTTATCGAAAATTTCTTTTTGCGACATTCATCTTTTTTGCCGCCTTTAACCCCAAAAATTCGCCCGGGGAACTCCCCCTTGCCGCACGCACTGTTTTGATTTTCTCTTTCGAGCATATATCTGCTAGAGGCATTCTTGCTGTTTGGTAGTACAACATGCGTGCCAGAGAGAGAGAAGAATCAAAGTATAACCTTTTTCTCTCGCTCAATATGCCTAATTGATCGGCAGGGGGGTGTGTACCCCGCCAACCAATTAACACGGAGAGCGGGGTACGAGTATATACACTTCCGCGCAGACCAATCAGGCGAGATTGTACACACTCTAATGCCGAATATATTGTCCACCCTGGAAAAAATATAAAAACTAAACTAAAATAATATAAAAACTCAATTAAAGAAGTTAAAGAAAAACATCGAAATTTAATTTATTGTGTATCTGTTGAACTTACAACCTTCCTGTCTTCAGACGTTACCCCTTTTAAATTTGGTTTTGAGTCCGGTTTTTTGCCCAAAAATTTAAAACCCCAATTTTTTTTTTATTATTTTCATACCCCCAAAAGGGTTTTTGTCCCTTTTTTAAATGACTCCGTCTAGCGCACCCCCGCGACGAGCTTCTTGACAGTGTTGACACATAAAACGCTTTATTACAGGGACTCGGAGCAATTTAAAAAATGGGGTTTTTTTTAAAAATGCATTTAATTAAAAAAAACGAAACTAGTCTTTTCTCATAATCTCCCATTTTTACGTCTGATATAATTGGGGAAAATAAAAAACCTTTTAACCAGAAGTAACCATGACCGACTAGAACTTGGGGGGTTTTTAAAATTTTTTTCCCCAAAAAAAACCCCACATAGAAGTTATTAACAAATTTTTTATAATTTTTTGGGGTTTTTTTTTTTTTTTTTTAAAATTTTTAATATATATGGGGTTTTTTTTTAAAACGTTGTTAAAAAATTTTTTTATAACTTTTACAAATAATTGGGGAAAAAATTTTTAAAAGGGGGAAATTCTAGTTGATGATGTTAGTTCTGGTTGGAAAAAAAGGGTTTTTTTTTTTTTATTTTTTTTCAGACGTAAAAATTTGAGGGTTTTAAAAAAAACCCCCCCAAATTTCATTAAAAAGTTTTTTTTTTGGGGTCCCCGCATAAAAAAGCATGTTTCATTTTCAACATTTTTTAAAACTCGTCAAATTGCTAGACGGATTTTAAGCGCCTCCCAAAATTTTGTAATGTTTTTTTAAGTAGAAGAAGGGAAATAAATTATTTTGGATGCAAAACTAACCAAAATTAAATTGTATGAAAGCAAAAGGCAAATTAAGTCTGATTTATTTTTAACATCACATAATATGATTACAAAGGTCGTGATCACATGATTTGTTGCACCCAAGGAAATGAAAACAACCCACTTTAAAAAAAAAACAAAAATATTTTTCTTCATCAAGTACGATTAACTGCAAATACAGATTTAAGGTAGTTAGTTCACTCTTGACAGTCGTAGATAAAATTTACAAGTCAAATCGAGATTGGGATAAACATCTTTTTTTTGGAAATAATTCGATTTATATTGCATTAGTTGTGGCTTCATACATGACAAAGTTAATTATGCACAATTTAATTGTTAATATCTCTTTTTTTTTTTTCAATTAAATAAAAGACACTTTTATAATCCCTATATTTCAATTTCATTTAATTATTAAGAAAAGTCGTTTTACGAGTGAACTATCTTCAGCAATATTTTAAAAATGTAACCCGTATACAAGTTATCTCTGCTCTTCTGTATAAGTTTATTTTTACAAAATAATAACCCAGTTTTTTTGTTTACAGCCTGATACCATTCCGCAGGGATCAGTGGACATGTCAAAAAAATTTTTGGGGAAAAAAAAAGGAGCCGAACAAGTAATCTTACGGGATTACAATTTTTTTTTTTAATAAATTAAATCAAAAAAATTTTTTTTTTTTAAAATTATAATATTTGTTGCAGGTAACGGGGGCCCCCCCCCCCCAGCACAAAACCCCCCGGATCGCGTCACCTTCTGAAAGCCGCAAGTCGCAAGATGCCCGATGGTGGGCCGAATTTAACGGTATTTCCACGAAGGCACAAAAAAACGCTACTTTCCTGGGGGCGGGGGGGCACCTAACCCCCAGTTGGGGGGGAACCAAGTCCCAGCCTCCAAAGGGCCAAAGGGACAAAAAATATGTAACT
>JAHBCN010007231.1:0-44487 GCA_019359885.1 Listronotus oregonensis | reverse complement strand
GTTTGCCTATTTCACATTATTGAGAATCCAACAAAATGACTGGAGTTCTTTACAAAGGATGGTGACTTAGGCTAAGGCTTTAATCAGTTCTAAAAGGTATTTTGCCAGTGCAGTCGTGGGTGCATTCCGGAGCTGGTGATTGGCCTTAAAGGTATATTGCCCTTTGTGTATTTTTGGTAGTCCAATAGATGGGGAAGGCTTACTATTATGAGGTGTTAGAGTTGTTCTAGTTTCGTCTTCAGAAAGTTTTTATATTTTCTTAAAGTCCTGTAAATTTTTTTTCTATTGAGGGTGTTGATCTTGAATAAGGGGTCTGTATTTGCCCTTTTAAAAGGTGAATGTTCCATGACTACAGTGGCATTTCCTTTGTCGGGAAGAATTTTGATGGATGTATCATTTTGAAGGTTTTTAGTGTTATCAATATTGTTATTTGAATCACAAGGTTGTTATGCTTTGTATAAAGCCTTTTGTTTTGTGTATATTTGGTTGCCTATGTTACAATCATGCATTAATGAATGCTATTAATTATTTTTTTCAGACGTCACTTAGTCCGTCATTACTGACTTGGAGGACCGGAAATTTACTTTCCCGCCGGCAGAGGAAAAAATGTTATATAGCAAAATAGAACAAAAAAAAAAAAAGCGTCAACAACTAATATTTATTAAACTAAAAAAAATATTTTTTTTTATTTATTACTCGATTGAAAACATTGGTTATTATTTAATCGAAATTATAAATGACAATTTTAAAATAGTTTTTTCAAAAACTGCTCATGATATTTTACCGAAATTTGATACGTTGGCCTGTTTTATGGGAAAAAACCGTGTCACAATTATATTAAATCAGTCCATGGACGTAAACTGGGTTTTTAAAAAAGCTTTTTCGTTTTTACGCCAATGGAACAATAGGGGTTAAGGTAAATTATTCAGATTAACCAACTTATTTGACCAAAAAAGGACTTTGATAAACTGATTTTCAACGGTTTTGCCATTTTAAAAAATTTCGGTGGTTTTCCAAAAATTGGACAGAATGCCTAAAGGTTTTTAAAAAAACTTATTGCATATTCTTTAGACCAAAATAAGCCTAGTGAAGCAAACTTATCTTAGTACGAAGTTGCTTAGTATGGGAGTTCCCGTTGACGGCGCTGAAAACTATTTAAAGGTTGACACTTCAGCGCCGTCTATTGCCCAAACTAAGCAGCTTTGTGCTAAGATAAGTTTGCTTAAATGAAATAATTTTAGTCTAAAAAATATGTAATAAGCTTTTTTAAAGACCTTTTAGAGACATCTTGTCACTTGATTTTTTGGTAAAAACTACTGCAAATTTTTAAAATGAAAAATTCTCGAAACCGTTAGAGGAATCAAGTTTTATTAAGAGTACCTTTTTGTACAAATAAGTTGGTCAATCTAAATTTTGTATCCAAACCTCTCTTGTTCCATTGGCGTAGAATTTGGAAACAAGCATATAATAAAAAAACTCAGGTTCTACGCCCATGGACTGATATTAATCATAATTGTGACATGGTTTATTTAGCCTCATAAAGCCAGACCAACGTACCAAATTTCAGTATGAGCACTTTTTGAATTAATCCAGAAAAACGATTTTAAAATTGTCACAATAAGAATAGGTGGTAGGTTTTTTGTAAAGATCTTTTACAAATTATATATATATATATATATATATATATATATATATATATATATATATATATATATATATATATATATATATATATATATATATATATATATATATATATATATATATATATAATAAACATATATTGAATTAATTTTTTAATTTTTTTTTATTAACATGACCCTGACTTCATAATAACATTTTCTCTTATCTTCCATTGTAACATTCAGTGGAAAATGTCAAACGGTAATAATCGAGGAATAGTAACATTTCCTCGACATTTAAACGAAAGTTCGCGTCGCTTCGTTCTCGGCGTTTTCACCTTTTAATGACTTTTGCTCGGGCAGGTGCGGAAAATTAGATGCAGTATTTATGTAAATGTCTTGGTATTTAAAAAACGTTTAATTTTTCTTTTAAAAAATTATTATTTAGGTAAATTTAATTAGGTGTATGCTAATTTTTTTAAAATTGTTACAAAAGTACCACATTATTTTCAAGCACCACTTTAAACTAAGGTCCGGTCTGGATGATATTACCCAGACGGTAATAAGGGCTACTTCAAAGGTAGTAGTTATTTCTATAAGCCCTCGTGGTGACACACCTTTTTATTTAAAAAGTGCCGGGAAATGCAATATCTGCTTCGTTTCCTTGAAGGTGTTAGACAATGTTATGATCTCAATAACACGAAAATCTTGGACTTTCATTGTGTATATTTGCTAATTTTGTACACAACGTTTCTGTTGGTATGTATCTCCAACCGTTTTCAGGAAATAACTAAAAACTAATCTTCAAGTTACGACTTATATATTATCCGTTGACCGGAGACTTGCTAAACACATGCTGGTTGTTTAGGATTATTTCTGCTTCTTTAAGTTTTCTTTTTTCTAGTGGGTTTCTTTATAAATAATTTTTGCTTTCGACCATTGTATGGGTTGTTGTTTTGACCATGCATATTTAGCAACCCCCTACCTCGACGTTTTACCTCGTTCAGTATGTCTTTTGTGTTCTTTGACTCTAATTTTAGGTGTTTTATGTTATTTCACCAATATATACTTTACACCATTCACAGGAAATTTAGTAGAGTAGTTTTGATTTGAAATTTGTTGTCTGGTCTCGTCTTAGTAAGAACCACTCTAAGTAGTGTGGATAGATCTAAAATATTTATTAGAACTCGTGTTACGCAGAACTCTAACAAAATAAATAATCTTTTTATTGTTTTTAATACTCTAAAATCAATATCAATTTAATAAAATTAGACTAAGTTATACAAAGTCACTTAACCTTAATCGGAAAGCTCTAAAAATCCGTATTAAAAGACTTTTAAAATTTAAATTTTCCTAGTTTTAACTTAAGAAAATGAAGAATAGACATTTTGTAAAGGCCGGGCTAATTTATATGCAAAACCGACTTCTATTAGAAACTTTGGATAATCCATTAACAAACGCTGCCGGGACCCATTCATAATGTGTACTTTATTTGACGATAGAGCCTTTTGCTTTAATTACAAAATATTTTTTCGGGCCCGTTTATTTTTAATATTATTAACTATATAATAGTATATTATTTTATATGGGGGAAAAGTATATTTTTATGGCGCGCTTTGTATAAAAGGCAAACGAATAAAAGAAATTTTTTGTCCAAATAAAATTGCTGTTTTTTTTTAAACTTCGACAAATTAATGCAAAAATACTCTTCAAATATAAAAAAAGTGGGTTCGCAAGGCGGCTTAGACCGGTGGGTGAATGGGCCATAGTAGTGTAACATTGTGTCAGTGGACATTGTCAACAGTACTTATTTTTAAAACTGCTCTTCGATTGATAAGCAGTAATTGTGCTTTTTGCTTGCGATTAAAAAATTGTCATTCAGCGCCACCTAGCGCCCAAACCAAGCAACTTTGTACTAAGCTAAGTTTACTTAAATCTGCAAATTTTGGCCCGTAGAATATGGGGGGGTTTTTTGTAAAGATTTTTTACAGACAAAAAATGTTATAGAAATATAGGCCCAAAAAGGACTTCTTTTTTAAATAGAAAGTGTGAAAGAAAACATTTAAGAGTTGGGATTTTTCTTTATTTTAAATGGATTATTTGATTTTTTTTTTTGCCCAAAAGCTCAATGTAGGGCCCGAAGGTGTCATTTTGGATAAATAAGGTCAAAGTCGAAGCCAAATTTTCAGTCGGACATAAACTATTACCTATCAAATGTTCCGCGAAAAATTTTGCTTACTTCAAAATAATTTCTTATTATTAAAAGTTCTTTTTATTCCTAAATGCAGAAAATATACGGTGTATTAATAAATAAAAATAAATTTATTATAAAAACATAAAAAAAACACTTATACATAAATAAATATGTTTTACTTTGATCATCCACAAATAACGGCTTTTTTCCTTAAAAGATTAGGATAAAATAAAGTTTATGAATAAAACAACATCCAAACTACAAGTTACAGTAAATACATTGGAAGAAATAAAATTTATGGAGAACCCTTTTAAAAATTTTTACTTTAACAGTTTTATTTGAATTTAGGGAAAAAAAACTTTATAAATTTTTCTTGGGTACGGCAAATTTGATTTCAAGACAAGTTAAATAAACTTTGAGAATAAGTAATATCCATGGATTAAAACTTTAAATAGGATATTAAAAAAAATATCTATATTGCTTTTAGATCTTGGTTTTTTCAGAATCGATTGACCCTAATAAATTGCAGATCGCCTGAAAAAAAAAAAAGCCCCCCAAAATTTGTAAAAAACCCTCAAAAGTTAAAAAAAAAAAATATAAAATTAAAATAAAAATCAACCTTTTGGCCCTTTTTATTTTTTTTTCTTTTCAAAGGGCACCGAATTTTCATTCTAATACTGATCCAACTATTTAATTTTTTATTTTCAGTTAGGTTTTTATTCTTAATTTTCTATTAAAAATAGTGTCAGACTTGCCACCGAAATGTATTTAGGTTTTTTGGAAGTTTTTATTTTTAAGTCTTTATAACAGCGAGACGCTGATCAAAGCGGTCTTATTGTATAAAGTTTCTTTGGGGGTTGCCTGGACCACTTCTGGCTCCTTCATAGCATCGCCACTGCTTGTGGATTCTCACTTCAGAAATGGAATCCGTAAATTAAAAAATAGGAATAGTGTATAATTTGGGTGAAAATGTGTTTTATATAAAAGAATACTTCATAAAAAACCTGGTATTAAAAATATAAAAACTATAGCCTATTATAGACAATTATGCTTTTTTGGATTGTAATACGGGTGTAGACGTTAATTTTTTAAAGAAAATACGCGCTAAATTAATTTACCAGTAATTTAGATTTAGAATCCAAATATAGTTTCTTTTTAGTTAAAAATTAAAAAAAAAAACAAGTTTTATAAATTAACAATACACATTAAATCCAAAATGCATTAAGATTTTATAAATATATCGTGCTTTTCGCTAGCTGAAAATTTACTTCTCGAGAAAAAGTTTTAAACTTGTACACACTATTCTAAAGTATTGCAGGCTTTTAGTAAAATTAAAGTTTATTTACTAAATAAACGTGGTGCTGTTCATTTTTTTTTTTTTTTGGTGCGTATCTCTTTTTTTGTACTGTGCCCAAAAGGTTATAAAAATTTATGTAATAACTTTAATGTAATGCATTCTTTATAATTAGTATTCGTGTTTCTTACGATTTTTAAAAGTTACGTTGCCAAAAATTAAATTTTTATGGTTTGATGCAGGTCTAAAAATAAATAATTTTAAAAACGCCATTGCCCTGTTCAAATATCTATTTTGTAAGATCAGAAAGGTTAATCGACTACTATACAGGGTGCTCCTCAACAATATGCGAATATTTTTGAGAGGTTGATTTACATGGAAAATTAGGATAGTTCTCTTTGTAAACTAAGTCCAAAAATGTTTCGTTAAGAAAATACAGTGTGTTAAAATTTAGGGTAAAAGAAAGATATTAGTTAATAGTTCCGCATGAGATATTTCAGTAATATTTAGTACGTGGTGACATTTATCAAAGTTGTATATTTTGTCAAAATAAGCGTTACTTCTGCCTATACGACTAGACGGTGAATCTTGAAACAATTCTGTTCAAGAACAATCGCCTTTGCCTCTTGAGGATGTTTTGTTAGCAATAGGAAACTATTGTAAAAAAACTAAAAAAACACTTAGATTTTAACTTAAATAAGTTTTTTTTAAACTTACCTTACCATTTTTGGCTTTACAAAAGTCAACATCGATGCTCGAACTTACGTCACTGTTAAAGCTAAAATTAATATTTATTTTTAAAGAAGCAACTTTCTTAGATTTCATATACAGGGTGTCTCGAAATTAGTGGGCATTTAAACATGCTTCGCAAAATGAATTTTAAAATGGCCCCGAAGAATGGTATATTGAATATTACTGAAATATCTTAAGCGGTTTTGATAATATTATTTTCTTCGTATTTTTGTAACGGCACATTTTTGGACCCTAGTTTATAAAATAAACTATCTCTATTTTTATGTAAAATCACACCCTTAAATATTTGTTTATTAATAAGGTGCTTCCCTATAAATAATATCTCGACAAGGTATTTAGCTAAGATATTTGTTGTTTAGGAAAATTATATATATTGCATATAAAAAAATAGAGTCCTTTTTAGCTCATTGTTAAACTATTGTTTTAAGACAGACAACTAAGTTTTATACCAAAAATCTATTTATTTGCCATTGTACTTTGTTTTATTTTGCAGTTGTACAGATATACTTACCCCAACTGGCATCGTTGCTAGCCTAAGCCTATATTGTCTTATTTTCAATTAGCTTTAGTCTAAAGCTTCTGACCCGATGCCCCGTATGTCTCTTTGTTTCTGTCAGATAAGCTTTTAAAAATACCTTGAAGTGAAAGTCTGCAGCTAACAAAAAAAAAAAAAGACTGAAGATTTCCAATATAATTTAATAACCCTATTAGAAAATATAATATAAAAATATAAACTTTTTAAAAATATTAAATAAATAAATAAATACAATTAAAATAAAAAAAGGGAAAAAGGGTTGTGTTATTAAAAAATATAATACAAATTAATGATTTTTTTTTCACAACAACAAAGTGTCATTTATTTCTGTGGGCGTTACTTTAAAGGATAACTTTAAATTTAAAAATGAACTTATTCCTTTTTTAAGCAAGAGGTTGCGTTTAAATCTCTATGCTCTGTATGTATCCCAAATAAGCTCCTTTTTTAAAATATTTTATATTTATTCCACAACTCTTAGCATTCAAAGAATAGCCGTATGCCATATTAATAATTTCACTTTAAAAGAAAAACTGTCGTTCTTTTAAAGGTATTTCCACGACTTCTGCTCCAAGAAATTATCCAATATTATTCCTTAAATGTTTTATATTGTTGTGGCGAATTTGTATTAAGAAGCCCTTCTAATATAATTGCCCAAAATTTCTATTTTTATACTCTATAAGATCATGCAAATTGATGAATTGCCTGAAACAAAAAAATATAAAGAATCCAAAAAAAACAAAAATTTAAATATTTCCATGTTTTAGTGATTAGTCTATGATAGTTGTTAAAGTAAAATCAATCTAAAAAGCTTTAACTAAAAATTAAATAATATTTAAAATTAAAACTGTGTCAGTTTTTATTAAAAAATTTAGGATATCCTTAAAGTTTTGGGGGTTTTTCTTTATTTTGTTTTAACCGATCCGCCAGTTCGTAGGAGTCAAAAGTTTCTGAGCACACTTAGTTCTATACCACAAGATTTGGACTGAAGCGGTCCCGTGTTGGGAGCATAAAAATACGAATTTTTGGCAAGTACCCAACAGAGACTTTTTAGTTCTTCCTCTAGCAGCTTCCAAAAGCAAGCAGGCAACACGTAGTGGCAGTTTTATGCATACCATTCCAATTCTTCAAAAGAAACCCCACTCTAGTTTGTTCTTTTCTTTACCTTCAGTGTATCTGGATCGCAGGCCTCAAAAAAGAACCAAAAGTCTCATAGGTACTTTTGGAAACAACTAGCACTTCTAGTAGCAATACTACAAAATAATGTCATCTGTCAACTGTCATTAAGTTGGTTTAAACGATTTAGTTTTGTAAATAGCGATGTGATGTGTTTTTATCTTGTTTGCCGGTTTACATCTTTGCAAAAATAATATTTTTTGACTGTCTTGGGTGATATTTTGTGTGCAGTCTTGCTAACCTAGATTTTTCAGGTTTGGGAAAATCGTAAAGAAAAAATCCCTTTGTAGCTGGTCTTGTATGAGTGTACTATTTTTAATTCTTAATAAGCAGCTATGGTATGTTAGTATTTTGACTTTAAATCTTCGTGGACTGTTCCATTATAAAAAAGACACAGTAGCGACCTAAAGCCCTCTTTGTTTTCGTGTATTTACCGTATGTACAGTTGTATTCATTGAAAATAGGTACACTAAAATTGTTATAGTGTAAATCGGTTTTGATTGAATTTGACAAGCCTGTCAGTGCCAAAAATTTTCAAAATGCCTCGTCATTTAACTGAAATTGAAAAAGCTCAAATAATAGCTAGAATTGAAGATGGGTGGTCAATACGTGCATTAGCGGATTTTACCGGAAGAGGCAAAAACACTATTTCAAGAATTAAGCAACGTTGGGTTCAAAAGGGTTCTTTGAAAAAAAAATTCGGTACTGGTCCAGCACGCATTTCCGTCCCTGAACAAGATAATGCATTTCTGGAATATCTAAGGGCAAATCCTTTTGAAACTGCAAGAAACGCTGTCATTGACACAGGATTTCCTGGGTCTCAACCTACCGCTAGCAGAAGAGTCAAAGAATCTGACTTAAAAAACCGCGTAGCTGCAAAAAAAATGATGCTCACAGAAGAACGGAAACAGTCTCGTTTACTTTTCGCCCTAAATTATATATACCGTGACCACCAGTTTTGGAACACGGTAGTATTAACTGATGAAAAGGTTTTTCAGTCAACATATAATGGACAAATTCGTGTCTACCGTCCAGACAATACAAGATTCGAAGAACGCTACACTAGCGATCTTGCTTTAAGACCTGGGCGATTTTCAGTAAATGTATGGGGTTGGATAAGTGCTTATGGACTTGGTGTCTGCTGGCGATTGGAGGGACGGTTTAACGCCGAACATTACATGGCTGTTCTGGAAAATGTTATGCTCCCATCTGTTGGACAAATATATCCAAATAACTCATTTGTCTTTCAGCAGGATAACTGCCCGGTCCATACCGCAATTGCTGTGAGGGAATGGTTTCATCGTAATAATATTGAAGTCTTGCCATGGCCCGCTTACAGTCCTGATTTAATCCCATAGAGAAATGTTTGGGGCCTAATTGTAAAGAAATATATAAAAGAAATTTTAGACCAAACAATTCTAATGAATTATGGAAAGTTATCCACGACTGCTGGGAGAGCTTGATCAAATAGTGAATTTAATTAACTCAATTCCAGACAGATGGTTCAAATAGTCGAAAAAAATGGTCATATGACCAAAAATTTAATTTTATTTTATTTTATTATAAATCATATATAACATTATAATTAAATATTAACTATAATTTTCAGTTTTTGTTATTATTATTGGTTACGTTGAGTTTAAAAATTTGCGTTAAAAAAATATTCTAATACATTAAAATTATTTATCACATTTTATGTTTTTGTTTTGTCTATCGACGTTGATAAGAAAATTACGCAAATATGGCAAAATGTAGTCATAAGACTTGTACCCATTTTCAGTGAATACGACTTTTTAGTTATTTACCGGTTTCTCAGATGAGTGATTTAAGTAAACCACATAATTCTAAATATTACATGAGCGTAATTAATGTTTCTTAATATAGTCACGTAGTTTGCAACCACCAATTATCGTGATGTCACGTCTATATGTAAATTTGTAAATGTTTAGCCGCTATTGCATGAACTACTGCACTATTTAATCTATTTTATTAAAGTGAGCCCGTTTAAATTTGAGTTGTATGTATGGGGGGGAATTTTTAAAAAGTTGCTTAAAAAAAAGGTATACAAAATGCCCAAAAATTTATGTAAAAAAAAACAAATACGATTTGTTTTGCGATTTTTTATTTTGTAGTTTATGGGTGGTGTTAATATTTTTCACCTATTCGTAAAACCCAAGTGGACAAAAGGGCTATCAGTTTTTATAAAATCAGTTCTAGTAATAGACTTATCTTAAGACGAATCTTAAGGTACTTGAAAAACAAAAAATTTTTTTAAGAGACATTTTTGAATTCCGTCACAGAAAATCCACAGCTGATCTTCCCTTTTTTTTCATACAACTGAAATGAGCCCCTTGAGTTTCTTGGTTAATTCCGATCGTTGCTCCTGATATATGCAAAGTTTTTTAATCAGATTTTGGCATGACGGCCTTTGTAACAAATTTCCCTTTCTATGGTATTCCCCCCTAAGTTTTGTTCTTGGCTCCCCATTTTTCCTTTTAATCGACGTGTATCAGTTATTGTAGATGGTCGTTTTCCAGTTTTTACCAAATTAATGCTGGGGTCCCCCAAGGGGTTCGGTACGGCCCAGCACTGTTCATTTTTTACAATAACGATCTTTTTTTTATCCACAATCAACCCCTATTTATGGGTTTGCCGACGATAGTCCCCTAAACCCAATATTCAATTTCTTAAGCTGCCCTTTAAGCCCGGGTTTGAAAAACCAGGGCAGGTCAACGCAGATATCTCTTTCAAAAGCCCCTTAAATTAATCTTGGAATGGAGGATCCAAAAACTTCTTAGATTAATGCCCCCAAAACACAGTCATTTTCCCTTTAAAAAAAATCTGTCAATGCTCATTCATTACTTTAAACGACCAAACAAAGTAGCGTTTAACCCTTTGGTGTTTACTTTTAAAAATAACCTAAACTGGAACAAACCATTCTCCCATGTTAAGCGGGTTTAACAAAGCTTGGTTTTTTTTTTTGAGCCAAAAGTATTTTTCCCTTTTTTTTTTTTTCCCCCCCCGATAACCCCCCAAAATTTTTCCCCCGGGGGAAAGGGTTCCCCAAAACCTTTTTTTTTTCCCCCCAAAAATTTTTTTTCCCCCCCGGGGGTTTTTTTTCCTTTTTTTTTTTTTTCCTTAAAAAAAAATTTTTTGGGGCCCCCCAAATATTTTTTTAATTTTTTTAAAACCCCAAACCCAAAAAAATTTTTTAAAAAAATTTTTTTTTTTTTTTTTGGGGGGGTTTTTTTTTTTTTTTCAGAAATTTTGGGTTTTAAAATTTTTTTTAAAAAAAAAAAAAAACCCCCCAATTTTTCCCCCGAAAAAAGGGGGGAAAAAAAATTTTTTTTCCAAAAAAAACCCCCTTTTTTTAAAACCCCCCTTTAAAAAAAAAAAAAAAAAAAAAATTTAAAAAAAAAAAAACAAAAAAAAATTTTTTTTTTTAAAAAAATTTTTAAAAAAAAAAAATTTAAAACAAAAAAAAAAAAATTTTTTTTTTTTTTTTTTTTGGTTTTTTTTTAAAAAAAAACCCCCCCAAAAAAGGGGTTTTTTTAAAAAAAAATTTAAAAAATTTTTCCCCAAAAATTTGTTTTTTAAAAATTTTTTTTTTTTAAAAATTTTTTTAAAACCCAAAATTTAAAAAAAATTTTTTTTTAAAAAAAAAAAATTAACCTTTTAAAAAAAATTTGGAAAAAAAAAATTTTAAAAAAAAAAAAAAAAAGGGGGTTTTTTTAAAAAAAAAAAAAAAAAATAAAAAAACTATTGAACGTGGAGTTCGGCAAGGCGACACGTCATTAAAGTTGTTTATTACAGTCATGGAGAGTGCATTCAAACAATTGGGCTGGAGTCAGAGGGTTATAAACATAGATGACAAGAACCTTAACAACTTACGTTTTGCTGATGATATATTGCTATTCTAGGACTACCTGGAAAAAATGCGAATGATGTCGCAGGACCTGCAAGAGGTGTGTGGAACAGTCGGTCCAAATATTAATACGTCAAAAAGAAAATTCATGACAAACCTTGTTCGCAGCTGTGGCTTGAAGATTGGCGGAGCTAAAATTTAAATGGTAGATAGATATGTGTATAAGGGGCGCATTTAGGGAAACCAATGCGAACTAAAGAGAAGGCTCACTGTCTCATCGACAGCATTTGTAAGACTTAAAGACGTTTTTAAGAGTGACATTTCCGTCAATCTAAAAAGAAGACTTTACGATCAGTGCGTGCTACCAGTAATGACATATGGCTCAGAAACCCTAACACTAACAACAGCAATAGCTAAGAAACTTAGGGTTACACAGAGGAAGATGGAGAGATCCATGCTTGGTGTGACCTTGAGGGAGAATTTGCGCAGAAGATCCGGTGTCAGCGATGTCGTTGGAGCTATTGCGAAGCTTAAGTAAAACTGGGCTGGCCACGTTGCACGGATGCGGGATGATCGATGAGAAAAGAGGTTTCTCGAGTGGAAACCTAGAACGGACAAGTGAAGTAGAGAAAGACCGCCTACGCATTGGTCGGACGATATTAAGAGGATCTGCAGCAACTGGATACAAACAGCACAAAGTCGATTGAAATGAAAAATGATTGGGAAGGCCTATGTTTAACAATGTACATGGAGAGCTGAATGAATTACATTTTACATTAACACAAAGAGCTTTTTTCATTAATACAGACAGATTGGTCAAAAAAGAGTAAAACAAAATTGTGGACAGAACTTGGTCTAATTTTTTATCTCGGTACCAATAAGAGGCCGAGATTTTTGAATAGGATTTTGGCTTATATTTTACGTAAGTATTTTTGGTGGGATCCCCTTATGGTTTGGGGTCTGAGAGTAAAAATATAACAATTTCTTTTTGTTAACTGAATATAATCCTGCCTGTGAAGTTTTTCACTTTGCTTAATTGCTTTTTAAGGCACTGTATTTTGGGGATTTTTGGGCAATTTTCTTGCTGGCAATTTTTTGAAAACTCCGATAAACCCGTGTCAGGTTTATGTAAACTAGGTTAGAAAACACGTAACTCTAAAACATTAAACGGATGCCACAATAAATCTGTTTAATTTGTAGTAAAAAGGATTAATGTGCATAACTTTAGGTAAAAAAAAACTATCCAAAATAAATATAGAAGACACACCAAAAATAAAGAGTATGGGAATTTTCTGCAATTTTTTAAACTTATAACTAAACAAATTATTTCACTTTGTGGTGCAAATAAAGAACCTCTATAAATCCCTCTAGAGCATTTACCCGACCACTAAATTCTGTCCCTCATAAATGCATTAAAGTTTCTTAATGTTTGTGAACTCATTTAATGGAAAACCTAGTCCAATTAGAAAGTCTAAAATAATTCAGAAAGATAATTAAACCGGGTCAGTTTATAAACTGGTTTGCAAAAAATTTAATATTTTTTAATAAAATTGTCTAAACTTGTTTAGGCAATAAATTAAATTGTATTTGTAAAAGATATGTAAAAATCAATTTATCGGGAATAGTTAAAAATAACAAAATAAATAGGGGTTTTGAAATTTTTAAACTTTATAAACAATATTTCACATTTTGGTGAAATCAACACAACCTCTATAAACCCTCAGACATTTACCACACCACAAACTGCCCACACAAAACAGTATAAAGTCTTTGATGTTCTGTGAAAACCTTTATATGCAACTGCCCAAATTTAAAAGTCTATTTATAGAAAAATTTTAAAGATCCATAAATAGACTTTTGCAATAAATTAATAAATAAAGTTAACTTTTAGGTTTAAAATTGTATTTAAAAAATATGCTACTTTATGGACGCTAGATTGTAAAAAAGTAACTGTCATCACAAATGATTAAACAAAAATTTTAAACATTTTATTGAAAAAATAATTAAAGATTCAACAACAAATTGATACCTTATAAAGACCCGATAACGACGATTTTTTATACTTTAAAAGGTTGGTGCTAAAGTAAGCTAAGATTCATCGGTCTTCTGCAATTTTTTTATGTCTCTTCGTACAACGTTCTTGCCTTCGCTGGTAGTAAGGAGTCCTTAACTGCTGCTGCAGCTTTTTTTCTTTATTCCAAGACTTCTGAGGTTTCCATTTTGGCTTTAGGATTTTTTTTTTGAGAATTTTAGCTATTTTCATAAATTTTTAATATTAACTAACTTCACAGGTTTTAAGAATAAACTTCTACATCTCACAGTAACTGCTATGGCAACTGCTTGATCACCTCTAAACCCTATAAAAGTATAATGAAATTTTTAATTCTTTATTATTTTTTTAATTTTAACTACATATAATTCAATCGCAATCTTACATAAAATCATGTATATAACTTGTTTATAAACAGGCTTTATTGACTTATCATTTTATTGCCTCGCTCGCAAGCTCGCTCAGCCATAAAAAATTCTTTCAATAAAGACCTAATTCATATACTAGTTATATAAATAGCTATTAAAAAAAAGTGTCACATGACCCCTTTTACGTTAATAAAATATACATTGATGACGTCACGTCGTTGCTGTGACACTTACAGCTGTCATTTTTTATGTAGGTTGTCATTATTTTGCTAGTCATGCTAACATCCTAAATTTGGTTTAAATATCTTTAGTACTTTAAAAAATAAAAAGGGGAGGGAAGCGGACTTAAAATAAATTTAAATAAAAAGTTTCTAATTTTAATTTGTAAATACGAATGGTGACGAAAAATACTTAAAAAGTGAAATCACTATAAGTTAATATCAGGTGAGAGCCTAGCGGCTATATTGAACATTGAAATTATTGGAATTATTTTGTTAATAATATTTATATTAATATTTTTATATTAACCAATATATATTAATATTTAATATTGTAAAAAAAAATCACAGAAAACGAAAAAAGTTCCTATAAACATATGCTAGTCCAGTAACTGACCTGAAAGTACCCAAAGCTGTAAATAAATCTGTACAATATTTATTTTTGGCGCAATTCTTAGGTCTTTGCGAATGCTTTAGAGCGAGAAAAAGTTT
Organism: Listronotus oregonensis; assembly: GCA_019359885.1. Taxonomy (NCBI): domain Eukaryota; kingdom Metazoa; phylum Arthropoda; class Insecta; order Coleoptera; family Curculionidae; genus Listronotus; species Listronotus oregonensis. Next base: position 29,923 of record JAHBCN010007231.1, on the reverse strand, counting down.
ATCACGATTGAGTTTCTCGCGAATATCTGCCAACATATGGAAATTAGAGAATTTTTGCTCAGACAAAAATGAAGATCGCCTTGAAATCTACAAAAATGGTCCTACCGTTTTTTTCGCAACACCAATATTTTTTGCAAAAACGGCCGTCGAAAAATCCATAACATGCCACACAAGATAGATGTGGTAGTAGGCTAAAAAATGCAGATGGGCAAAACATTTTTTTATCAAAACGCAAGAAAGATGGTGAAGGAAATTTTCTGGGATCATTGAACAATTGCTAAGGTCTCGTTATTAAAAAGAAATGTTAATAACAAACCATTTTTTCAAAAAACATCAATAAAATTTTGAGAACTCATATGCAATGGTAGGTACGGGTTTTCCTATTCCGATAAACTTTGAATGATTAAAAAATATACATTATATGAAGATAGCGGCATTCTAGCGGTAGAGCGGCAGCTGAAATGAGGGGACTTTTGGGTCCCATTATTTCGAAAACTATTGATTTTTCGAAAAAAATATATATAATAAATAAAATAAGGACTATTTTAGTAGACTAGGCGATCTTCATTTTTGGTCTAAACAAAAATTCTCAATTTTGGCAGATATTAGCGGGAAACCCATTTTTCGGGCCTTGAGGGGCTATTTCAGCCCTTTCTCACCTGTTATTGTTGATAAACTTTTTTTCGTTCGAAAGCATCCCCAAAGACCTAAGAATTGAGCCACAAGAGAAAAGTGTACAGATTTATTCACAGCTTTGTCCCTTCATTTACTGGACTATGTCCCAAACTTGTTAAATTTTAAACTATAGGGTGGGCTATTAAAAAAAAGATTTATAAATGTAGATAAACAAAGTCGCATAAAATTTGTGTTAGATGTTTATGTTTATCAAGATTGTCTTACAACCATATTTGTGATTAACTGCTACTCAGGAAAAGGGTTAAAATCTACGACCTTCAGTGGTTTTTCCATTTATCTTTTTCTGGGGTTAGAAATTTGCAATTCAAGAAATAGTTTGTGAAGGCTTACTTAATTGGATTTTTTTTGTTTTCTGCATTTTGTTCGTAAATTGTGCTGTTCTTAAGTCAAACAATAAAAACATGTCTGCAATTCAAAGTCAGCATTTTATTGAGGTAACAGATGATTACAATATTAGTAACACCTTGTATATTAAAAGTGGTTTTTAATGTTAGACTTACTTACTTTTTTTCTTTTTATTTTCTAATTTAACTTAGAAGAAAAACTTAAATCTGTTGTTACTAAAAATAAATACGAAATACTATTTCCTGAAGTTTATCAAAAAATTAAATTAGTTTTAAAAACAAACAAATACATAGGGTGTCAAAATAAGAAAATGTTAAGACACAAGATGGATATTTCACTTCTTTTTAAAACGAAGAAAACCACAATGGATGTCTCTGTATGTATGTAAAAATGAAAAAGTGAATATATTATTTTAAATGAATTAAAATCTTAAGTTGTCAAATATACTTTTAGTTTAGTTTTTACAAAGTTAAATTATTTTTAGAGAACTTTATCAAATTCTTAGCGCTAAAAAAATTAATAGGGACCTTTGTGGTTCGAGATACAGTGCTTTCAAAGTAAAGTAAAACCGCGCACTTAATTTTCTGCTAAATATGACATGGTAAATGCATCCTTGAGCATTTTAGTCTTTAGAGTAAACCGGAGTTTATAATTGGAGTAAGTTTTGCAGTTAAATGAACCGAAAAAACATCAAAGAAATGTTAATTTTGTATTTTAGAAAATTTAAGTTTAAAATAAACTGCCATTACTTTGTATTATAAAGATTTTTAGCTGTAATTTTGCTTTAATATGCTTAAGCGCAGTAAGTTGTTACGGGGCTAATTAATAAGATATGGAAAGTTGGGCAATTTTCCGAAAATGGCGAAAAAAGTACACAGAAGTGTAAGGACTCTCGCAAGATTTTGTTAAGATAGACCAAACCCAAAGATCCATAAATGTATATGTAAATTAAACAATACATTTTTGACTTAGGGCCAAGCCTAATTTGTTTTTGGTTGGGTGTATTTAAGAGGTGGCAGGCATGTCTTTGCTGGAAACCCTTCAGGAGGATGTATACAAAGAGAATCAAGATATGTTTCTCTCAAAAAAGTGCTGAACATTTGTAAAATAAACCAAATGTAAAATAATTAAAAAAATGCCTGTTTTGTTTTACTTTAATTGCTCCTTACTTTGTAAGTATTGGTCGTATCAAAAAAAATCATAGGAAGAAAAAAAATCACAATTAAATTTGATCAGAAATCGCAAAATGCATTTCCTTTGTCGTCAAATAGCAAAAAACAAAGGAAAAAGGCTAAACAAACGTACATTTTGAAAAAAGAAAGGTTTTTCATTAGGTGATTTATCGACTTTGGCATTCTAGTCTTTTTTTTATAACAGTCGGTTTATTTTTTTTTTCAAGTGATACTTGCTTTTTAAATACACAAATTAACGAAATTACCGGTGTAACTGTGTTAACTATTTGCTTTGTTACCCTTTAACTATCCCAATTTACAGTGTTGCCATTTTACAAAATTTCAAATTCGAGATTACCACTCAAGAATGTGAAACAAAATAATAATCGATACTTCTTTGCGACATTTGTCGGTCGCAATTGACAGTTAAGACTGGAGAATTGACCTTCGGCTACTGATATTTGTTACTTCGGGTAGGATTAGAAAAATGGACCTTAAAGCACACCTTGAACTAAAAAAAAACTTTCAGGTTTCTGTAGTATTAGCGTGTAAGTTCTTAACTTTAAGCCGAGACTAAGAAAGGTGTATCTATGTTTCGGTAATAAAGCTGATAACCACCCCAATTTATTTGGTTATTTATATGGATTTTTTTCTTAATATTTGTTTTACTTATTATATTGGTTTTTGCTGAATTTCACAATACCATTATTGTGCCCTATTTTAACCTTTTTTGTACTTCTTACAGTTTCCCAGATCCCGGTGGTATGCTGGAATTTAAAACATCCTGTAGATGAAAATATATACTTTTATTATATTCATGGACCAAAAGAAAATTTTAAATATACAGAAAACATTCAAAGTTATATTTTACGGAACAATGCATCCTTCATGTTATGTGGAATTTTCCAGTTATAAAGTTAGAAAGAAGCCCAAAGGATTGAAAGCAAAACAGAGTAATGGTTAGGGACTTTCGACAGTGTTTTACCATTTTCAACTATAGGGGTAATAAAGGTTAGAAGGTGTTTTTAAGATGAAATTTTTAAACGACAACGTAGTGGATGCTTAAATAAAAAGAGTGTTTAAATTATAATTTAATAAAACTTCTAGAAAATTTTATTAAAAGTAAATCAAAAAAAAAAATGAGGGTAGTAAAATAAAATAATTAGTGATATCATTATTATAAACATCCCTTAAAACAGAATATTAAAATAAATTAACACACTTTGGGGAAATTGAGGAAAACCCAATATGTCCTAAAATTGCTTAGCTCTCCACCGGCCGAAGACTGGCGAGCCGCCGACCAATATCAGCACCCAAAGCAATAAAAAAAAGGTAATTCTTCTTTTGCTCTCGCATACTTGTTCTCACTGCCAGACGGCAAGGCTGCCTCTAGAGACATTTACTTGAAGAATTCAGAATTTGGTCTATATAGTATGACATTAATGTCAGCCTGAAATTTTTGACATCATGACAAAATAAATGCCAGATTCAAAATTTCTGGTAAATTTAAATATTTAAAATAAATTTCTCTTTTAAAACGACGCGAAAGGGCAGTCCTTGAAAGGTAATAATTGACATAAAAATGAAAAATTGAAACATTTAGTTGTGTTTTATTTTAGGACTGTCCAATATTCAAGCTTTATGATTAAAAACAATGCATTTTCTGAAACTCAAATTTGGAAGTAAAAATAATAGTGGCGGTTTAACCACTTCAGAAAGGGACACTAAAGTCGAAGTTAGACATTTTCCATTAGTTCAAGGTAAACAAAAATATTACATATAATTAGTTAATAATAAAATTTGTTGTAGTAAGGGATTAGGGGCCAACCGGATGAAAAATATACGAGTAATTAAAATGAAAAAAATTGACAAATTGACAAATTTTTGATATTCCCTGTACAATGTTAATTCTTAATTTTTAATTTATAGAACAGTACTATTATATCATTAAAAAAATTTGTCTTTAATTTTATTAATAAAATTTCTTTATTTTAAAGTTTAAAACTTTTTAAAGGCTTTATTTAGGAAATGAAAAAAAAGGAGTAACAGCACTGTGATGTAAAATTAAAAAAAATAATATAATAAGTAATTTTCATTAGGTTGGCAGATGAATAAGGATCGTCCGTAATTCGTATGTTAGTGTATTTTATTTATAAGTTAAATTAAAATTTATCGACTAAACAAAATATGTGGCAATCCCCAGTAGTTTTATATAATATTAAAAGGATTTTTGTTTCAATACCAATGAGAGAACTTACAGAAATGTGAAAGAACATTGTTGCCGTTTTAATGAAAAAACAAAAATAGAAATAAAATTTTTGCGTAAATATAAATAAATTAAAAATGTGTCAAATCAAAGACAATTATAGTTAATATGAAGTCAAAATTTTTAATACTTTGTAGAGATTAACAAACGCCCATCTTTTTTGGGTTTCGAAATTCTATATAGATCTAGGTTTTCTAGAAAGTAAAAGTCAGACAGAAAAATCTCTAAATCCTAATAACATTGATTTCAGATGTAAAAATGATTGAAACAATGAAGGTTAAACTAGACTCAATTGCGCATCTCTGACAAGAGGGGCACAACAACAAATCTCTATTTTGAAACTTCCAGTACATCATTCGACGAAATGTTAGAAGACTTTGGAATTTATGGCCATTTATGTCCATCTGGACTATTTCAATGTGTAGTTAATTTTAAACATACTTTGTAGAGATTGAAATCACTCTAAAAAGGGTTAGTAATGAAAATATTGCCTGTACGTAAAGTGTGGAACATTTCCAAATGTTTGTAACATTATTTCAGCTCGGCAAGTCTGTGACACCGTAAGTTGAGGAGTATGCTTCGCCCTTGGTCAGTAGAGGTTGACGTTATTATAGTTTTAACTATAAAAGCACAAAACAATGCTAAATTTTTGGTAATACTTTGAGACGAATAACAAACGTCCAAAAATTAAGCATTGTTTTGTGTGTCTATAGTAAAAACTGTAATTGTCTTTTTAAAAATATAGTTAACCTAGGTATTCTGTAAGTAATAAGAATCAGACAGAAAAACTATACAATGTTTATGAAATTGATTGTGCAGAGTGTAAAAATAGATTGATCAGAGTGAAGGATTAAAAAAACTAGACTAAATGAACATAGGACATCAATTATGAACAGTTTAAATAACACGAAAATTTTCCTTCATTGAATAGAGTATATTCATATAAAGGATGTTTTTTTAGGTTTGATAAAACTTTACATGGCACCAACTGTAAAACTTAACGCTGTCCATAAAATTTATTTTCAGTATACCTTGGCAAATCATCTTGAATAGATTTACGCTTGACCAACGTTACCAAATTCTTTAAATTTACTTTGAAAATCAGTCATCAGTTCACCAAATGCATAGAAGACTTTGTGAATTTGATGGGCCACTTGATCGTCCATCTGAGCTATTTATTCGTCGTAATGTGGATAGATTTTGTAAAACATACTCTTTACACGATGTAAAAACACCACTGCGTCGAAGGAATGTGCGTAATGAAAGAAATATTGCCGCTGTACGTGAAAGTGTGGAAGAGAATCCAAAGTTATTCATTCGTCGTCGGTCGCCATCGATTACCTGAAAAAATTTGCGGAAAGATCTTAATCTATACTCCTATAAGATCCAACTGGTGCAAGAATTAAAGCCGCAAGTCGTTTTGCTAACTGGGTATTAGGACAGCTGGAAAATGACCCGTTGTTTTATCGTAAGATTCTGTTTAGCGACGTGGCTCATTTTTGGCTTTCTGGATGTGTGAGTAAACAAAATTGCCGGATATGGTTCAGAAATTCAAAAAACTCCATTACATTTTGTAAAAATGGAGCTGGAGATAACGTTATGGTCAATGGAGAACGTTACCAAACCATGATTAATGAATATTTGTTTCAAAATATGGATGATATTGATCCATACGAGATGTGAATGCAACAGAATGGCGCTACATGTCACACGGCGAACGAAACTATCGCCTTGTTGCAAACAAGGTTTGATGACAAATTAATTTCGAAAAATGGACCCGTTACCTATCCACCCAGATCCTATGATGTGACACCCCTAGATTATTTGTGTTATTCATGACATACGACCAGAAGTGCTCGAAAAAGTTATTAAAAATTGGACTGAAGGAATAGGCTAATTTGTAGACAGCCGCGGTGGCCACATGCCGCAAATAATTTTTAAACGTTAATGTTTAATTTTTTTCACGTAGCATTATGTTTTTGATCACAAAATATTTACTTTCATATTTTTTTATAGATTAAAGTTCTATCATCGTTAAAAAACACCCTTTAGATTTAAACAGTCATTAAATTACCTCATGGAAAAAATAAAGGTAAAACACTTAACTAATTTGTCAACTGGAAATTAAAAAATCTCGTTAAAAAAGCACATCTGTTTTTACTAATGACAAAATAAATTTAGTTAATATGACGATATTAAATAAATATATTGCCATATAAAGATTGAAAGAAACATCAGTTAAATGTAAAAAATTAATAAACTTATTTGTATTTTATTAATTTTTACGTAAAAATATGTCACAAAGTAAAGGTCAACTCATTCAATTCATTTAGTTAATTAGTCCTGCTTTTGATCTTTGTACTTTTGAGTAAGAACTAACAAGGCAAAACAATTAGACTTTAGAACATTAAAAATGATTTTTATTTTCTCTTAAATTATTATAAAATTCAACACTCCTACCTGTAGTTTTATAAATTATTTATTTTAACACGACTGATTTTTTGCTACAATTTAACAACACATTAATGACTAGTTTTTAAGAGTTAAATAACTTTTATTCTTATTTGATGTCTTGCATATCGTGTTGTTATTTTTGCTTCATGTTTTCTCTGTAGTGGTCATAATAGGACAATAAAATGTGTATTATTGCTGATGTTTTTCAGGTGCGTTTATTAAATTGTCCAAAAATATTTGTCAATAGTATAATTTCTATATACTTGCTTATTATTATACAGCAAAAAAATGTTTAAATTATCCTTATTACAATGAATTTGGCCTGTTTTTTACAGAAATAATTCCTAATAACTGTTACCATTATATACGTTTATAGTAAAAACTATTATTGTCTTTGTTACAAGTTAATTTTTTTTCTTGAGATATAAGTTTTAAGTGACAGAGTAAACAGGACAAATCACGCTGACAAATTTCAGTGTTGTCAGGGCTCAAAATATAATAGTCTGGGACGAATCGGCGCATGAAATAAAAATGCTGATGCCAGGGTGCCACCTGGTGCCATATTGCTTAAACCGAAATTGTTTAATCAATTGCAAGGAATTGTTATTTTCCAACCAGACATTTTTTTATATTCTTTATTAAAAAACAAATAAAAAAGATTCCATGACTTTTTACCATAAAGTCTCAAATTTGGGTACTTTTGACTTATGAAAAATATATAAAAAAAAGAATAAAATACAGGGTGGCCGGCCATATTTTGACCCATTTTAATCGAGAATAACTTTGGAACAAATAAATGTATCAAGATGCGGTTTTTGCAGATGCACTTATATTTCTTTAAAGTTTATTCTCGTACCTTCACGATTTTATTGTTAACATTCCATTAGCTCAAAAACAAAATGGCCGATTTTCCATTATAGGACAACTATGTTATTTTAAATGGAACACCCTGTATATGTTTCTATATTTTCAAAATTTAATCTTTCCCCTTTAAAAAAATGTAACAGAAGCTATGGTTATCTCAAAAATCAACGTATTTATTGACCTTCGAAAAATTGACTGCATGTCGACCAACAATATTATTTAACAATTAAAATTTGCTTCATATGTTACAAAAAAAAAGGATCGCCAAAGGTTTAGGTTATTCACAAAATAATAGTTACAATAAAGTTACATTACTGTAAATGTTGAAAATGCCTTCCGCCGACTTCGACGCACTTATTTAAATTCGAAAAAAACTTATTAAAACTATTGACTAAAAATTCTTCAGGAATATTTTCTATTATGTTTCGGATATTAATTTTTAATTGCTCTAAATTTTGGGGAAGTGGACTATAACACCTCTCTTTCACATATCCCCACAGAAAAAAATCTGGAACAGTCAAATCTGGTGAACGAGGTGGCCAGGAAATAGGGCCTCCTCTTCCAATCCACCGGTTTCCAAAAACGTTGGTCAGTGAATCCTTGGTAATGTTAGCATAATGTGGTGTAGCCCCATCTTGTTGAAAATAGACGAAATTCAATAGATTTTCTTCTTGCAATTGGGGATAAAAAAATATTTCCAGCATATCAACGTAAGTCCAAGAGGTTACAGTTGGTTCATGAAAAAAAATGGCCCATAAATTTTTTGCTTTGACATACCACACCAGACTGTGACTTTTGGCGAATCTCTAGACGTGTTCGTTATATTGTCGAGGATTTTCTGTTGCCCAAAACCTGCAGTTATGCTTATTTACTTTTCCATTGAGGTGAAATGTGGCTTCGTCTGACATTATTAGTCTATCCAAAAATGTATATTGTTCCTTACTAAATTTTGAATTCTCTGGCAAAATTCCACCCTTTGTGGAAAATCAGTTTCTTTTATTTCTTGTAACATTTGAATTTTGTATGGCTTTAATTTAAGTTCTTTTTTCATGATTTCTTGTACTGTAGTTTTAGGAATATGGACTGAACTTGAGATTTTTCTTGTTGACAATGTTGGATCTTCCTGAGTTATCTCCAGAATTTGTAACGTTTTATTTAGCAAATTCTCATTGTTTACTAATTTCTCTTTACGGGCTAAAGATCCTGTACTCCAGAATTTTCTGTACCAGATTTTAATTGAATTTTTTGTGGGTGGAGCTTTATTAAACATGTTTCTAAATCTTCGCTGGGTTTCTTTTACTGATTTGGTTTCGGCAAACATAATAACACATTTTCCTTTTTCGCTTAACGAGAACATTTTGCGCTTCCTAATTAAAATAACTTGTCAAAAATGACCAACAATAGGCCTTTTCATCATGTGACAAGCGCAAGCGCAGTCGCCATGTTGAAATAGCGGCAATTCAAAAGTTTCGTACTGTTTTGATCGACAATGGCTGGGAATGCAGTATTATCTCCCCAATTAAAGCATTTACTGGAAAAAATCGTTGATGGTGCTTCACTAATTTATAATTCAGTTGAAGCCCATAATTGTACGCAATTAAAAAGGTAGCTCAAATGTCATGGACGTCTTTAAAAAGGAAAAAGAAGTGAGCTGATTGAGAGGTTAGGCATCATTACTACTTTACTGTACAAAAAGTATCTATAATTTTATTCTAATTAGGCCTCCCACATATATATAACTGATATATTGATTAAATTCTATTGTATTTAAATGATTTATAGCGTGTATCACTCTTACATACTCCATAACAACACCGCTACTTCGTTCCTTTTCGTACTGATATCATTATAATAATCGATTAAAAAACCTATTTGCTAACTAAGGCACTTTTTTCTTTATTTTCGTATTTCTTTCCTTCAATAACTATACTTTCTTTAGTATTTTTTTTTTTTAAATATGTGTTTACAGGCCCTTTAACATGCTTGTTTACAAAAAACAGTACGAAAAAAATGGCTGATACTGACGCATGCGCACAAAAAAAATGTGATGAAAAGGCCTATGGCTGACAATGAGGCTTGTTGCTGTTATGGAAACGAGATAACTTTGTTTCCACAGGCGACTTTTCAAAAAATCCTTTTAAAATAATATTCCTATTCGACATACAGTCAATTCTTTGGAGGTCAATAAATGCGTTATTTTTTAAGATAACCATAGCTTCTATTACATTTTTTTAAAGGGGAAAGATTACATTTTAAAAATATTGAAACATATGCAGGGTGTTCCATTTAAAATAACAAAGTTGTCCTATATCGGAAAATCGGCCATTTTGTTTTTGAGCTAATGGAATGTCACATAAAAATGGTAAAGATACGAGAATAAACTTTAAAGAAATATAAGTATATTTGCGAAAACCGCATCTTGATATCTTTATTTGTTCAAAAGTTATTCGCGATCAAAATGGGTCAAAATATGGACGGCCACCCTGTATAAAAAATATATTTTTTTATTCTTTATACAATAGTTAATAATATCCTAAACTGAGATTTAATTTTTTTTTATTGTTTATATCTGTTTTTTGATTGTTTATTAAGCGCGCTCACAAGTATGCGTCCCTTACCTTTAAGTATCGCCGTCTCTCTGACTCATATTCATGCATCGGACTGTGTCCTGAATCATTATTTATTCTTTATCTTTAAAACTACTACCTTTATCAAAATTGTAATGGAAGCAATGTTATGACTAATTAAATTCTCTACAATTTGTTTTCATAAGCTTTTTGAAATCAATTGTATAAAAGTTATTAAAGCTTGTAAGCGCGCTTAATAAACAATTAAAAAACATATATAAACAATAAGCAAATTTCAAATTTAAATTTAGAATATTATTAATTATTGTAAGAATGAAAAAATATATTCTTTATATTTTATTCTATTTTTGAAATATATTTTTCATGTGTCAAAGGTACCCAAATTTGAGATTTTTCGAACTTTTAAAAATTTATATCTCCAAAAATATTAGAATTAAAAAAAAATGTCTGGTTGGGAAATAATTAAAAAAAATTGTCTGGTTGGGAAATAACAATTCCTTGCAATTGTTTAAACATATCGGATCGTATAAAAAAAAATAGGTGGAATAGTTTTCGGTACTCATGCGCCGATTCGTCCTAGACTATAAGAGGTGCGCCTCGCACATCACACAGGAGTCAAAATTTGATGTTATTATTTTTATAATTACTTTTTTAAGACGTTTTAGGTACCTATTCAAAATGATGAAGATAATATTTCCTCAAAAAGTGCCAAGAGCACCAGACTATTCTCTTCAATACTGCCGGTAATTTTAAAACATTTTTTTAGAATCAAAAAATTTACCTCTTCCTAAAATGAACTCTAGTCACAATTCCTCCTCGTCAGGAGTCTTAATGGTTGGACCTAATTTTAGAGTTGGCAAAAAAATAGGCAGTGGAAATTTTGGTGAATTGAGACTGGGTAAAAATTTGTATAATAACGAGCATGTGGCCATAAAATTAGAACCTCTGAAGAGTAAAGCTCCCCAGCTACATTTGGAATATCGATTTTATAAGATGCTGGGACAAGCAGAAGGTTAGTTTAGTCCAGGGGTCTCCAAACTACGGCCCGAGGGCTACATCCGGCCCGCGGAGAGCTAGCATACTTGAAAACTCCTTTTAGAGAACAAATAATTTTTATAGCAAATTAAATTTAGTTTACTGAAGTATTCTAATTTTATGTGGAATAATTATTAATATGACATCTACATTGATATGGTCATGGGCTAACTCCGCTAACTCATAACATTTTTGTAGGCTTATTGTTATTGTTTTTGTGATAAGTTGGATAAAGAAACAGAGAATTGTAATGAGTAAAGACATGTATAATATGCAGAAAATTTAACTTCAGTATATAATAACTAACAAATTATTGAAATGAATCCAACTAACATTTTATACATTTTAAATAATCACATAACTTATAACCAACATAATGACATATGAAATACTAATGAGATTTATGTAATTGAGATTTTCCACTGACAATAGTTTGTAGTTGTGGACTAATTTTACTTGTACCAATTATTAAAAGAGATTTAAGATGCTCATCAGTTAATTTCGATCTGTAAACATTTTTTGTGTACTTCATTTTGGAGAAGGTTTTCTCACACAAATAAGTAGTACCAATCAAATTGTGTCAGTGGAAGACTCTTATAAAATTCCAACAAAGATGAGTTTTGATATTTGTTCTTAATTATATCACTGCATTGTAGATCAATCATTTCCATTTGAAGTTCCGTGGCTAGGGTTTCAATGTCAGTATCAAAAGGATTCTGAAAAATCTTAATTTGATTCGCAATGGCATCAAAGTCCGAGAAACGAGTATCAAAATTTATCTTCAAAGCACTCAAAGTTTCGATTGTAAAATCGATAGGAAACTCAGTCTCAGTAGTGTGACTGAATATTTCACATGTTTTAAAATGTGAAAAACATTTACTTCGTAGTTGTGATTGAAACAGTCTCAATTTCTTCCGGAATGATTTGATATTAGTGTATAAATCAGGCAGATGCTGGTTTTCTCCTTGCAATCCCAAATTCAGTTCGTTCACATGTTTTGTCAAATCAACATAGAATGCTAACTTCCACAGCCATGCGTTGTTTTGTAATTCAGTAAGAGGGCGATGCTTTTCATTCAAAAAAAATTTTGATCACTGCTCGAAGTTCAAAAAAACGCTGAAGAACTTTCCCACAACTAAGCCAGCGTACGGCAGTATGATAAGGTAAGTCAGTTTCTCCAATCTCTTCAATAAATTGTCGAAATTGTCGGTGATTCAGCCCAAAAGATCTGATAAAATTAACAGTTGATATGACTGGTTTTAGAACGTCAGACATATCCAAACATTTTCCGCACAAAGACTGTTGATGAATGATACAATGTAAGACTAATGGTTTTGAACCACCGTCATTTTCTACAGCCTTTGACACAAGAGCGACCACTCCTTTATCTTTCCCACTCATGTTTTTGCCTCCATCAGTTGTAATACATTCCAAGTTTTTCCATCGAAGGTTCCTTTGATTAATGGCCATTTCAACTCCTTGAAAAATATCTGTACCAGTAGTTGTGCCATGAATACTATACATTCAAGAAGTTTTCGTGCACTTTATAGCTTTTATCTACTCCTCGAATATAAATCAACACCTGAGCAGTATCTGACACATCCGTTGACTCATCCAAGGCCAAAGAAAACCACTCAAAATGTCCATTTTTGTCGAACAGTTGAGAGGATATATTTTCAGCGATGTTTTCTACCCTTCGAGCCACAGTGTTTGCTGATATACTGACAGTTTTTAATAAATTTACCTTTTCAGGGCACATTTCTTCGGCTACTGCAATTATGCATTCTTTGATCATTTCTCCATCGGTGAATGGTTTTCCACGTTTTGCAATTTCAAGAGCCACACGAAAGCTGGCACGAGTTGCAGCCTCTTGTTCAGTTTTGAGTTTTGTAAATGAAGATTGCTGCGATTTCAATCCGCGCTGCATAGCTTCGAATTTTTCTGTCCGCAAACTTCCTGTATATTTTGAGTAATTTTGAAAATGTTTTGTTTCATAATGACGTTTAATGTTATATTCTTTGAGAACGGCTATGCTTTCATTGCAAATCAAACATAGCGGCTGGTTACTGGACTCAATTACGAAATACTGAATGTTCCACCGATCTTTGAAGTTTCTGCATTCACTATCAATTTTTCGCTTCTTTTCCATACTACTAATTCACACACAAAAGCAACAATTCAAATCAAAATACTGTTATAAATATGTCTTAAACTTAAACACGCACAAACACGTTTTAAGGAGGTATGCAATATTTTATTTAACAACAGTGTCATAGAAACTGACTTGTGGTTGCGCCACTAGCCTTCTTATATATTTCAATTACTGCCATCTAGAAGTGAGTGGAAGACACCAGAACTTTCTCGAACCAACGAGATTATTCTGTACGTGCTATTAGCGCCATCTGTTAGCGATAGAAGGTACTACCTATTTCCTTGTGTCCACCAGATGTCGTGTCACGTTACTCCTCATGGCTCGTACTCTACGACTAATCTAGAAATTACAGATAATGACAGGAAAATTAATAATTTGCAGTGTTGCCGTTTTGCGGTCTTTAGTCCGATTTGCAGCCTTTTTGAAACATTGTGTACTTTTTCGGACTTTTTTTTCATCAGTGGACTATTTCACTTCTTACCACCGGCAACAATGATAATATGGTTTTGACCCTCGGAACTTACTGGAGTAATCAGTATGGCCCTAAGGCTGGAAAGTTTGGAGACTCCTGGTTTAGTCTATTACACTGGGTGTAGCAAAAAGGTTGGGAATAAATTAAGCATACTTTGTATTTTTTTTCATATGTAGTTTTGCTCTACGAATGAATCTTCGTTTCTGTTACATGGTGTTATAAAAAATTTAAAATTCTTTTACTGTAATAACTTTTTTTTTATCTTGGGATAGTTCACGAAGGCTGAGACCTAAGTACTAAGGTACTGTAAGTGTCTAAATTGTGGTAAAAGGGAGTTTATTTACACAAGACTAAAATTTAGAGATTTAAAGAAAAAGGGAAAACTTCTGCGGGTAGCAGGTTCCATAGTCTGGACACTCTAAGAATGAAAGCACGAAAAAAGTCAGGTAGGGTCTCTTACATGGGGCTGTAAAAGGATGCATAAAAGTGGCACTACGTGTTGCTCTGTTGGGAGCTTCCAGAGAAGAAATTATAGCAGCGAACTCTTGGGAGCAGAAGCCGTAAAACTACCTGTAGAAGATCTCCTACAGCCTGTCGGTGGGTAAGAAAAGGAAGCTTATTTGCAAGTGTGGGAGCATTAGTAAGACGAACAACTCTTCCTTGAATTGAATCAAGAATGCTGAGTGTTGTAGGAGACTAGCTAATCTCTTCTTCTCTTACGTTCAAATTCTTCATACTGAACTATAAATAATTTAAAATGTATGAATTCGTTGCCAAGAGTATCATCTTCGTCGTCGCAGTAGATTTTCACCTCAGTATTTTTTTGTTTCTACTAAGCCTTTAACGATTAATTTTTTTTTTGTGGTGTGGTGGCTGCCTCTTGTGGTGGCGGCCCATAGGAAACTGCCTATGTTGCCTATGTTTAAATCCGGCACTGGGCATAAGAATTATATTCTAAAGAGGGTCTGATTTTGGATATATACAAAGTATACAGCTTTAAAGGAAAGAAATACTTCCCAGCTTGAAAAAGAAATCCAATCTTTTTTGAAGCTGCTAAGGCTACGAAAGCAATGTGGTTTGGACAGTTAAGGCTATTCTTAAAAGTAATATCGACAAGATTAAATGATTTTTTGTTCTGCAGACCTTGACCACTCATATGTAACGGATGAGTATTGCTGACTTTTTTTTTAATGTAAGAAGATAATTGAATAAAATTATAGCTCTGGCTTAATTTTATATTACTCTAGGAACAGTAAATTTAATTGAGTACGTGAGTTTTTTTTAATGGCACGCCGCTGGTATTTGTTTTTGATCATTAACTCAAATTTCATTTTTCATTTTAAACAAAATTTGCCTTTTGAATTTTCTTTGTATCTTTTGTTATTTTCCCGTAATTAAGCTTTTTGTAAATACCAGTTTTTCCATTGCGTACACAGGAAAATGTAGAAACATGAACAAAAATGTAAAAAATAAAAACATTATCGGGTTTGTTTTGACTCATTTTTAAAAACATACATGGCCATTTAAAAAAGACTCTAAGACCTTTAAAATAAAATAATACTAATTTATTACCCATAGTAATTGTACAGTTAACTAAAACTAAAAATAATAAAATTAATAAAATAGCGAAAAACATTTTTTAATGCGTTTCCTTATGGATTCTCTTCTTTAGACAAAAAACTAGGCATCTTCCGAATTTGCCGACATCCCAATAAAAATTTTTGACGAAGAATCCGCACGTCAGAAATTTCATATTCCGGAATAAATGGATAGGTCTTGGAAGGCCAAGAACATGGCCTCCTTGTCTTCCTGAGCTTACTTCTTTGGATTATTTTTTATTGAGACCCTTAAAACATAGTTTATTTGGTTGAATTTCCTTAAGTGCAGACTCTTTGTCTAAGAGGTAAAAAGTAGAGAATCAATAAGAAAACGCATTGGAAAATATATTGCAGCTGGGGAACTTCTTTTGTTTGTTTGAATAATTATTGTTAATTAGTAATTTCTTGGAGTTTGCAGGTTAGTAGTACATTTATTATTGGTAATTAATTAGTAGTATGCTATTTTATACGTCTATGAGTATTTTTTAAATGTCCTTAGACAAGTCTTTAAAAATAGTTGAAGCATATCTGATAATGTTTGTGTTTCTTTATATTTTAGTTCAGGTTTCAACATTTTTCTGTGCACGCATTGGAAAAATTGGTTTTAGAAAAGACCTACTTACAAAGATACAAAGAAAACTCAGGAGGCAATTTTCTTTAAAACAAAAATTAAATTTAAGAAATTATCTTAAAAAAATACCAGTGGCTTACCACATTTAAAGAAAATGTAGAAAAACTACATATTAAAAAAATGTATCAAAACTACATATAAAATAAAATACTGAGGAATCCTTGTTAAATTTATTCTCAACCTTATGTTATACCCTGTATACAGGGTAGGTTAAATATCTGTCAAAGCTTTTCTTTACACAAAGTTATACGCTATTTGGGTTTTTATTTAAATTTAGGTTTTTATTATTGTAGGAGTACCTAAAGTATTTCACCTGGGCACATGCGGCGGACGATACAATGCGATGGTAATGGAGCTTCTGGGACCGAGCTTAGAAGATTTGTTTACTTTGTGCAGCAGAAAATTTCGACTAAAAACAGTTCTAATGATAGCCGATCAGCTGTTAACTAGAATAGAATACGTCCATTCCAAAAGACTGATCTACAGGGACATAAAACCGGAAAATTTTCTTATTGGGCGATCCAAATCTAAAAAGGAAAAAGTCATCCATATTATTGATTTTGGTCTTGCAAAGGAATATATTGATCCTGAAACTGGAAAACACATTCCCTACAAGTAAGGTTTAAGTTAGGATAAAAGGAAAGTGACTTATCGATTTAAAAAAACTTATAGAATATTTTAAAACTTATTTTTAACCGACTTTATAAAAAGAAATTTATCAATTTAACAAGTATGCATGTAAAATCACTGAATCTGCAAGATAGTGACATATGGTAATGTAAAGCAAGTGTTACAACATGCCAAACCGCGGGCTGAGAAGCTTTATACTTTTATTTTTTTATACCTTTAACTGAAATATTTGTAGAGAACATAAATCTTTAACTGGTACAGCAAGATACATGAGCATAAACACCCACTTGGGCAGAGAGCAATCACGCAGGGATGACCTGGAGGCAATGGGACATATGTTCCTATATTTTCTTAGAGGCTCATTACCTTGGCAAGGTCTAAAAGCAGATACCTTAAAGGAGAGATATCAAAAAATTGGAGATACTAAACGGACTACAACAATAGAGTCGTTATGCGAAGGTATACATGCTTATGTCATACTATTCTTGAATTTCTTTTGTTGTAATACAACAATTTATGATATCCCATTGTTTTTAGAAATACATGATATAGTCTGGGTGTTAATTTTCGAACCAAATTTTAAGTAATTTAGGAGTTTTTCTATTTTTTTTTTAATTTTGGTTTTTTGAAACATATCGGTAACTTACGCTCCTAACAAAACTACCTCAATTCAATTTAAACAGTTTTGCAATAAAGTATCTAAAAGGTGTGCCTAATGTCATAGTCACGTCAATTGTTTTCATTTACTAATTATCAAAATGTCCGAGCAGGAATTTCTCAAGAACACGGGCCTTAAACCAAGCTATATCTTAAACACAATACGGGCAATCCAACTTATTAAAATCTTAGGTGTTAAGAAGTTTTTGAAAGACCGTGAAACGATCCAAAAATTTGCCGCATTCGAGACGTCCGAAAACTTAGATAACAAGAAACATCATTAACGTGATAAACGATTCTATTTTTACGAATAAAATAGTTTTTGTCCTTCAAACATTATAAATGTTGTCGATAGTGTTGTAACCTGGATATATCATTTTACGACGGAATCAAAAAGATCAAGTCTAAGGTGGTGCCACTTAATTCACTCAAAACTGAAAAAAGCTCATTGCGTCTTCAACAGTTAAAGTCATAACCACCGTTTTATTAAGGGTGTTCTCTTGTCCGATTTCTTAGGAACCTCCATTTCGTTTAAGAACCGGTACTCGTGTAATCAAGAGTGCCTTTTGCTGCACAATAACACCCGGACCTATACCACCAATTGACTGCAAATGTTTAAAAAAAATGCATAGGGGATTCATCAATATCCAACTTATAGTTCAGATTTATCCCCATGTGATTTTTATATCTTAAGTATTTTTTAGGGCAGCCGGATGAAGTGGCAGCATATTTGAAGTACGTCCGTAATTTAGACTTCTTTGAAACACCAGATTATGATTATTTAAGAAAGATGTTTCGTGATTTGTTTTTAAAAAAGAGTTACCCAGACGATGGCATTTTTGAATGGACAGGTAAATTAAATAATTAAAAAAATCATTGAATTTCTTATTGGAGTAGGCTATAGGCGTAATAACAATAATCGAAATTAAAAAAAAAATCTACTAGGGTTTTCAGAAAACTATTTTTTTACATCCTTAAATGTTCTGTCAAGAGTCTAATCATCATGCTTTAGTATTTTTAACCATTTTTTTTATATATTAACATTTGTGGAAAAATATCACCTATCCAAAATGCAAAGTGTTTGTTGTTATTATCGGGAAATTAAAATAATTTCATATTTTCAAAACTTATAATGTTTTTAGTACTTATTAGTTTTAATATACAATACATATTTTTTCAACAGTTTTAATTAAATACCTTTTTTCTCTTTAATGAAGCTGCAACTAAAACAATACTGAGAGACATCTTACGTCAGGTATTGAATAAGGAATACAAATACGAATAAAAAATTTAAAAATATCACTGGCGGGCTTATGTTTTAAAAAATAATATAACACCAGTGCCTATGTGCACGCCCCTGGTCCATCGATTACATTTTTATATACACCAAAACTTGCTCTTTTATAATCATTGTAAACCTAAAAGGTTTCAGGAAATGAGGTCAATTTAATTTTTTAATAATTACAAAAAAAAAAAAAAAAAAATAAAATTCAACACCCAACAATTTTCTACATTTGTTAATATAAACTTTTTTTATTAAAATAATTAAAAAACTTAGAAAACATCTTGTATAAGGTACGACTTGTCATGGTCAATAAAACTATTTACTGTCATACAAATTATTTTTACTGATTTTTTTAAGGCCGAGAACGCATTCGATCTTTTGGACTAAACAGCTATGTTTGATCGTGCTACCTAAAGTTTTTGGAAGAACTCTTATGGTAAGGCCTTATGTGTACAAATTGCGTTAAAGCAAAATTTTATCTTTTAAAATATACAGTTATGAATGGTGTTTGTAAAAATCCAACCAAGTTTTCATTTAGCATCTTTTCGCCTTAAAAAGCTTAAAATTTAAACCAAAAACTGTTTTTATAGTTAGTGGGCCTCCTTGCTGACATAAAAAACTGATTATAGTTTTTAATAAACTACTAAAATATTGCATTAAATTTTATTTTCAGACCCTTATCGAATTATAACACTGGTTTGATTTTCTTGATTTTTTACCTTTAGGCAATTTACACACGTAAGGACGTACCACCAGACCTAAATATATTTTTAAAGTATAAGTTAAAAACTTTTTTTAAAAATAATTTTAAAATAAAAAATATGTTTTTGCAAAGAAATCGTTATTGTAAGTTTATGCCAAACAAAAAATAATCAGAAAATAACTGTTTTTTATAAGAATACAGTAGACAAGTCGATAGTTTAGGTCTAATTTTTAAACACATGTTTTATTTTATGTCACATTCGGGATATTCGCAAGAACCTTATAGTAATTATTAAAAAATATATATTTTTAAATTTTATGGTCTCTTTTTCTCCTATGCAAATATTTGGATCAATTTTATAAATTAAACGTCAATACATAAATCTGTTCTTCGTTTATAAACTAACGACAGTCGAAAGTCTGACTTTTAAAAGTTGTGTAGGATAATTCAATGAGAACTGAATAACATACTTATTTATTACTTGTTTTTAAAAGCGTCCCACTTTTTTTGATATATTTTAATTAAAATAATTTCGTATTTACTTTTGGTGATAACAGAAATAATTTAATTGTATGTTTTACCTTTAGAAGTAGTCGTTAACGCTAGACTATGTTTATTCTTATCTTTATCTATTTTTTGATTTAGATCACTAATGTGCCCCATTCATTAAGTTAAAATTTTGTTGTCTCTAAAAATGAATGCGTAAACTGAAATTTTAACATCCTAAATTAGGTGCTGAAGGATGAGTAAGTCACCTGGTATATTTTAAAAGTATACACTTAAAATAATACTATAAGCTTAAAAAATAATAAAATAAATTGAAATTCTTAAAAAGGAAATTTATTGATGTCTTTACAATAACATATTTTTTTATAGAGAATAAAAATTTATAAAAAAGTTTTTAAAATGCGTTTGGACCTGTTTATTATTACTTTATAATATACGTCCTTTTAAATTAATATTATTGTATACAAGATTACTTCTAAAAGAGATATAACGTCATCACTGAATTTTTATAGGAAAAATATAAAAACCTTTGTTAATCGTATTTTGATCTATGTTCAATTATTTATAAACTTTGTATATCACACTTTTTTCCATAAATGGTATATCAGACTATGCTATATTTTTATATTCTAAATAATTTTGGTTTAATCAAAAATTTAAAAATTTACCAATAAAATATAAAAACTTACTATTTGTCAAAAATAACCACAACTTCCTAATAGGCCAATCTTGTATTTTTTAGAAAAAAGTTTTTGCTGATAAAATTCTATACACTCCTTTTTTAGATAGAGTTTCGTGGCTTAATACTGAGGAAAGAAAGGAAATTCATAAGACGAAGACGTAAATGGCGATAAAACAATGCTTAATAATTGTATCTTTATATCCTTGTTTCTAAATACAAACATAAGAATTAAGTTAAGTGTTTTATTCTAGTTTTTGCTCTAAAAATTTTTTTGAGCATGAAAAAATTACCCTAAGTGTTTAGGGCCAAAGTCAACTAGTAATCAAAGTTAAAATTTATTAAGGAAATACTGATATTTTTGCAACGACATATTTTTTATATTTTAAAGGCATAAAAATTTTATCGTAAATGTGCAAATTTCTTTTTTAGATAGAGTTACATGGCTTAATGCTGACGAGAAAAGAGAAAATTGCACATTTCCAGGTAGCCTGCATTAAAGAAAAAGTAAAATATTATTATATGGTATCTTTATTACCATGTTTTTAAACACAATAAATAAATAATAAAAAGTTTGTTTTTACATTCTAGGGTTAAAATTGTTTGTTAACATACAAAAATGTTATTTAATTGTTTAAAACAAGAGTTAAAACCTTGTTATTTGGCTAAAACTGGTGACCACATTTAATCGTCGTGTAATTGAACTAAAAAACTCTAAATTAAATTTTTGATATCTTTGCAGCAACAAAGTAATTTTTAACAAAAAAATAGTGCAATTTAACAGCGCTTTATTTTTTTAGAAAGAATTGCATGGCTTCATACTCAAGCAAAACGGGAGAGTAACAAAATGTCAGTACCCAATGATTTTACTTAAAATAATTTGTATCTAAATACAAATATAGGTATTATAAAGCTGTTTTATTTATATTTAAAGTAACTGAAAACTTAAAATGTTATTTCAGGATCATTTTCATCACATCACATCACATCACACTTTCTTTACAATTTGGGAGATGCCGCAACGGTATCATTTTACAGGTCCCAATTTACATAAAACACTTGGCGGCGATGATAAAAATAAGTATAAAACAAAAACACTTTATGCATTTTGTAGCCCTTTAATGGGTGTTAATTTAACTACACCGATTAACAATATAGGCGTCGGCTAATAAATGAAACCTTAAATCCTGGTGATTCTAACTGTTAGGCTAAGGAAAACCAGATAATGGTAAATCCCTTTTAAAAAAGAAATACAATACATTCTCAGGAACAAGTTCTAAACTCGCCACATATGGTATTTCTTCTTCCTCTTCTTCCTGGGAGCCGTCTTGATTCACTACCGGAGGCAGCGCAGCCTCTTGGGTTTTTGTGCCTAATCTCCTATTATCTTTCATACCAATCCTCCCATTAGTCTTGTTCCTTCTACAAGTCTGTATAACCCCGAGAGTGGTTGGTTGATATATTCCTGTGGACTCATTTTCGGTTGCCCAAATAGTGCCTGTCTTTTGTGATTCAACGCTTCACATTCGCATAGTATATGGTAGGCTGTTCTCTTAGGTTATCGTGCCCCGCTAGCAACCCTACTGTTATGCGATGTCTTTTCCTACTTTGTCTGAGAGTTCTTCCTTCGTTCTTTTGGATGGGCCCCTTATGAAGCCCTTTCCATGTTTTATTCTACCGAGGTTCTTCCAAGGAAGTTTAAAGGTGTATGGAAGCCCAATACTGCAGAACAAAATTGTCCAGGCGTGCAGGGCAGCGGGAATCGGGGGATTGGCCCCGCGGAGTTTGCGCATTGAATAGTAGGTCAGAGCCGGACATCAAATGTCAAATTCAAAGCATTCACTGTTATTTTTTTATTTTTTGCACAAAATTGTTGGTTATTAAACGATACTACCATAGAATATTTAAAATTATTGTGTAATATTGGATTTTATATCATCTGATATAATATTGAAAGAATAGATGGCGCCACTTTACAGCCTTCTATTTAAATGGTCGATATTTTTGGGAGTTTTGTATTTTTACCAAAAATCTTTGTAAATAAATAAAAACACGATTTTTTAAAATAAATTTCAAACATTGTATGATAGTTTCATGTACTTATCACCAATTTTGTGATAAAGAAGGGCAAGATAGTGTAAATGGTTTATCTAATCCTAAGATTGTGGTTGTACATTAAAAGTGAAAATTTTTATAACTGCTTTTTAGGCATATACTTTTCACTAATAACAAATATTCTAAGACAGAATAACAGTGGTTAAAAATGTTTAGTAACCTTGGTACCTAGGTATCCATTGTAACAGTAAGCGTTAAATATTATGTGTCTACTGTTTAAGAAATCAAAAATTTAATTTCTTTTTAAACAAATACAGAAAAAGCAAAAACGAACTTTAACATAAAATTGTACTTCTTTTTATTCAATTAGAGGGACCTGTATATATTAAAATTTGCCTGTTCTGCCCAGTATTTAATAATTTTGATCCTTTAAAAGAATGTACTTAATTATTAAATGAAATAAAAGTACCTAAATGTAAACCTTATTTCTTTTTAATAATCCACAGAAATACACAAACATTGTGGAAATTATCTAAAAGATAGTTAAGATTGCCTTACTTTTCTCACTGCTATTTCCTATGAAATTTTTATTTTCTATTATTCATAATTGATATATTATTATTTATTCGGTTACCTAACGTTACGTCTCATAAGAAGCACCTAATTTAAATATAAGAAATACTTACCTAAAGTAAAAAATGCCGGGTATGTTACCCTTGGATTTGCAAGACAAAGCCATACAACCTTTAGTCATTTTGTTACGATATTATAAGTAACAAACAATAAACACAAAATTATAGTCACAATTTAATAAACACTAATCACTAAAATAAGAAAGTTTTTATCAATCTAAAAAACTTTTGCAACCACAAAATATAATCACACAAAGCAAAACAATCGAAACTAATACGGCTTTTATAAAAGTATAATGTGTTGCCTAACTACACACTGATTTATCAGTGTGTAAGTAGGCAACACATTAAATTATTTCGTGGAATTTCGTTATTGCGCAAAATCGGCGGGGCCAACTCTGACAGTTATTTTCATACTGGGCTGGACATTTTTTGATCGAATGGGCCATAGTATTGGGCTTCCATACACCTTTAATCTTCCTTGGGTTCTTCTAGTATTCCTTGTGTTACATATGGTATTTAAATATTATAATTATTTTTATTTAGATTTGCAGGCACCAGTAAAAAGTAAAAAAATAAATTGGTCGGTTAAGGAATGGTCTATGAAGTCGTAGTAATTTACGTTATAAGTCCGGTAGGTTACTTGTAACAGTACGTCTATAAAGTCTAAAATAGACAAGGCGACGCTAGAAGCCGAGTAAAGTATGTATTTCATTTTATACTGTAAGTCCGTTATGATTTATTATTTAGTTTTAAAAATCAAAAAATCACATCCATCACCTTTTTCCCTGTGGCAACAGTCAACAAGTAGAAGAACATGTCATGATGGCATATTTTTAAATTTCTATTTTGATTTATAAAAATGAAACAGTCCAGTAAGTGTTACTTAGCGACACTTACTGGCTCTGATAGTGTAAGGAATAATCCACCGGATTCAAATTGGTAATGTATTTGAAGGTCTAGCAGACAGCATAAAATAATAGTAATTTACGTTATGAGTCCGGTAGGTTACCTGTTACAGTGCAAGCTAGACATTATGGACGAGGCGACGCTAGGGGCCGAGTCAAAAATTTCTAAACGAGTAGCTTTAACAAGTACTACCGGACATGTATTATAATTAATTTTATTTCATACTGTAAGTCCGTTCGGTAATATTATTTGATTTCAAAATCAAGAAATCAGAATATATTCTGAAAATTGGATCACCTTTTTTTCTGTGGCAACAGTCAACAAGTGGAGAAATATGTTATGTTGGCCTAATTTGATTTATAAAAAAGGAAGAGTCCGGTAAGTGTTGCTTAGCGACACTTACGGGCTTTAATACTGTAATGACTAACCTACCGGACTTAAACTGATAATGTAATCAAAGGTTTACTAGACAGTATGAAATAAAATAAGTTATTTTAATGGAGCACAATAATAAAAGGACTGATTGTCGTACAAGCAAAAATTGTGACAATAGCAAAAAAATGTCATATTCTTTTAAATTAAGTGAATTTAAACAAAATTTAGAAATCAAAATGTTAATATATTATTACTAACATAATTAAATCCGTTATAGAAGCCTAAAAATACAAAAATTGTATTGGTTAAAATTTGTTCTTAAAATTATAATTTACGGTTAAATAAAATTAGCCCAAACCAAAGTTGAGTAGTAAAAGATAAAAATCTTAGGTCTTGTAGTGATCCTATCTATACTGTTTTATGGTAATAAACCAATGATTTCCAGGAACTTTATCAGAAAAATATTGGGTTTATCGTAATACCCCAAAATAAATAAGCCAAACAAAATAGGCCACAATATTACAAAAAATCTCAATAAAGGATAACGACGACAATATTTCAATGAAACATAAAATGACAGGCACAAAGAACACCGAACAGATAAAAAATGTGCCAGTTTACAATATGTGATGTAAAAAATGCGAGCCCAAAAACGATTTGTAATAGAATAAAATCCACTGAGGTGGGGAAGTTAAATTGTCCGCTCGGTAAAATTCTGGTTAACATGTTTTCTTTTATAGAAGGATATTGTATTGGTTTTTTAAAGGGATTTTTGGATATTATGCGAGGGTAAATCCGTTTTATGGGCACGTCAATATGACGGCATAATGTTTTAAAGATAAGTCGTTGTCTGTTGTTTTTAAACAAAACGCGAATTTAATTTGATTGAAAATATTTTTTTGTATTTTGGGTACAAATAACTCTTCCTATTATACATGTTTTTCCATAATAGACTACCCATTTTAATTGCTCGGTAAAATTGTTAAAACTTAACAAAATTAACATTTTATTACAATTCACTTTTTGGGATTTACTATAACATACGACTTATCCAAACTTTTTAAAAATTACGTCTTTTAAGTAAGTGCAATAAACTTTTCAAGATTTGACAAGAAATGATTCATGACACGATAAAGGAAAACCTGATCTATTCACCTTCACTCTTTAGGAATTAGGATTTTAAGATCTTGGATGATTTCTGGACAAGTTGGAAAAACCTTTGACTTTAAATAGCGCCAGAAAAAAAGTCTCATGCAGTTAAGTTCGGGGACCTTAAAAGCCAATTTAAATCCCCAAATAGTAAAATAAGTCGGCCATTAAACACTTCTCGCAGAACTCTTTTAGAGTTTTTAGCGGTATGTACTGTCGCTTCATCTTCTTCTAATAAGATACTTTACTGTTTTTAAGCAGTTGTTGTTGAAGTAAATTATCCATGGGAATTAAAACTGAACATTAAATTATGTGTTTAAACCTAATCATGCTTCATTAGAAAAATGTCCTTTTACGAAAATCAATTTTTTCTACTTTTGTGGCAGGCGCCTCCTCGATTAAAAATATGTTAATTTAAATTCCAAAGGCAATAGAAAATAATAACATAAAAAAACGTACTTATCTCATATAGAATTTAT
Source organism: Listronotus oregonensis (assembly GCA_019359885.1). Classification (NCBI taxonomy): domain Eukaryota; kingdom Metazoa; phylum Arthropoda; class Insecta; order Coleoptera; family Curculionidae; genus Listronotus; species Listronotus oregonensis. The sequence goes on along the minus strand of JAHBCN010007231.1, from coordinate 3,590 downwards.
TTAAATATCAAAATAGGTACTCTATTATGGGGAGCCCTGTAGAGCCATCTCCTAATTATCTCTAAAAAAAATGTTAAAAACGCAAATATCTCAAAAACTAAAAGAGCACAAAAAATGTTTTAAACAAAAAATATGATTTTTATTAGTTCTGTGAAAAAGGTAATATACACATTTTTAATAAAATAAGTAATAAAGAAAATATAAGCTTAAAAGTGATTTTGACCAAAAATTTCGTTAATAACAATTTTTTTTTTGGTTTATGTAAGTATATCAACTTCGATGCAGCTAAGAATGATTCAAACTATTCTTTTCATTAAATGAAACAAATCAATATTTATATATATATATACTTTACTTAAATATTTTTTATTGTTGATTGTTGTTCGGCTCGATTTTGTTGCAGCTGCGGCTCGGTTTATTACATTTTCAATTTAAAGTGCAATTCCGTTTTGGACTTGTTTCTTTTCCAGTTGAAAAGAAGCCAAGATATTTAAAATTATTAGCTGCGATCATTCATTACACCTATTATATTTTTTCGGCATTATTTAAAATAACTTTTGACAACAAGTTGACACACCAATATTTTTAAGTGACAGTGACGGATACTTCACATAACCAAAACTATAAAAAATGAGTAATTATCGGACACCAACTTAATTTAAAAGATTTTTGTTACCACCGTTGGGAATATACTAAACAAAGATGAAGACAAATGACGTCATTAGAAATGGGTATGATTTCGGCTAAAAATTTAAATGTGAATTTATAATTTTAACATACGTTGTGCACAATTGTGCACATAGTATAGTGTTAAATGTAATTTTCAAATATATTTTGCGTGCGTTTTTAAACGCTTTTTATACTACTTGTAGAACACCATTTTTACGAACCAATTTAAATTTGAACTAAAACTGTCTCGTATTAGTATTTCTTATAATAAATATCCAACAAGACTAAATAAAGAAAGTGCTTTTGGCAAGACAAAAACGCGCTAGCATGATAAAGAAAAATAATCAGTAATTCTCTTATTCCCCGTAAAGATTTTTTGTGTCAAGTATCTCTTTTTCAGATGCCTCGACTAGAAATCCACTTAACCTTAAAGCTACTTTTACACTTTAAAGATATGAAGCTGCCAGATACTTATCGCAGCTTATTTTATTTCCCTTCTCTTATTAGTAGATTCTTCTGCATACTTACAGTTTTTAAATTATGCTAAGTGACATAGAAATTCAAACACCCAGTAAAAGCTTCTTTTTATTTTGATAAAATTTTGTAGAAATTCAAATCTAAGCGAAAACAAAAAAATATTTTGCCGCATGTATGCAACCTCTTGCCAAGCAAGATGTCGCACACTGGAGCGGGTGGGGAAGAACATATACTCGCTCTGCGTACTGATTGGTCGGCTTGGTATATCACATTTTTCGCCTACTAATTAGCACGTAGAGCGAAAGAAAAATGTTGTACTCCATTTTTTTTTCTCACCCACATTTTTTGTACGATCAAGTTGTAAGGCTGCCTCTATTAGTATATGCTCGAAGGTTGCGATAAATAATCTATAAGTAGTTTTCTAGTGACGAAAATTTTTCTGCGCCTTAGAGCATACCTTTTGTCACGGGAAAACTGTGAAATCTCACAAAACGCTCTTGAGCTATTCCAAACCCTGTAAATGCGTGTAAAAATAATTATATGTATATGGGCTGTTTCTAAAACCAATAACATTTTTTCATTGCTATGCAAAATTCTTAGATTAAGTTTTACACACTGGAGTGCTTTCACGAGGATTTTGAACAAGGCATTGGGTCAAATCGGACATATACCACGTCGAGTCTTAAACGGTTTTTTTAGTACCGCATGTTACAGCTCTAAACACGCCATTAATTTAAAAAAGAAAATTAATTTTCTAGGTTAATTTGGTTAATTTATACATATATAAATACAGAAATGTACATAAAAATCCTTTAGTTCTTTTATTTTTTACTAATATTTATTAAAATTAAACAAAATTTTTCTAGCAAAGAAAGCAAATATTTTGTCTACTTTAGATGTAACACTACCTGAATTTTTCAATAAAATGTAATGGGCAAGAATTATATTATAGAACCTGTTAAAAAAACAAATTTAATAAAGTTTTGCAGTATTAATCACTTAAGCTGTCTATCCTACTGCTTGTTTTAAAAGAAAATATAAAAAATTACTTTGTTAGAGTGCTAAACCAGTTGTTTCCATATTCTGTTCAAGGTAATTATTTTTTAAATTTTTTATATGTTTATTTGATTTTAAACGCAATATTCCAAACTAAATTATTTTTGACAAATAGTTAACCTTTAAGTTATGTTCTGTTGCCAAGAGGTTTCATTTTTACCTCTTTGTTAATTTAACCCATTGTTACGTTCGTTGCCGATAGTCTTTATTTGAAATGTTATTGTTTGGTCCTGTGTTAGTAACAATATTTCATAGAGAAGTTTTAAATGTAAATGCTGTTTTAATATAACACTCGCTCGCGTTACTGCCAACTTTTTCGGAAGTTTCTTTAATATTCCTGGAGTTTCTTAAATGTTTGTTCTTATTATGTCTTGTTAAAGTTGGAGTTTTTTGTCTTGTTTTGATGTTTTTTTATTGTTTCGTTAATCAGTCTTTCATTATAACCGTTTTGCTTAGAATGCCTAGTTATATTAAACATTTTCGTCTTGTGGGGATTCCTTACTGTAACGTAAGGTTACTGCGTGGTTAGAGTGCGAATGACCCTTTGTTTCGTCGCGTTGAATTAATTAAAATTTTGTTGTAGGAATTGTCCAGGGTAAGTAGGTTATGTGAATACCGAGAACACTGTCTAACATATTCAAATAAACAACTCACCTAATTAACAGTTTCCTAGATTCTAAATCTATTCTCCGAATTTGTAGCAATCTGTATGTTCATACTCATACTGTGAAATGACATTTGATTTAATGCATGATATTTGGAACTAGGCATAACTAAATTTCAATAAATGTATGTCAATCACACGACACATATCTCTGTTAAGGCAATTTACATGTTTGATTTTTTAGAAATACGTGTGTAATAAAGCGGCGAACTGGCACATCAATCACAAGGAAAAATGTATTGTCAGATACACCCGAACGAACTAGACAAACGTGTAAAATTTATTAATGAATTACGAATATTTTTTTATATATTAATTTTAAATTATAAGATTTTTCCAATGATTAATTTTATATTGAATAGTAGTTGAGTAATAAATAAATATGGACATAGTAGAAAGAAAATAAACGTAACATTAAAAAATGTTAAACCACTTTGTATTTAGGTATTTATACTTTTAATATTTTATAAGTATATAGTAAAAAGTTGTAAAGTTAAAGAAATTATATATATATATATATATATATATATATATATATATATATATATATATATATATATATATATATATATATATATATATATATCTATCTATCTATCATCATCATCATCATCATCATCATCATCATTCGCACAAAATTTTAGCCCCCTAACATATTCATATACCTGTCTCTAGCTGGGCCCATTGTTCTCTATTGTTGGCTATACGGGCCCAATTTGTTCCT
>JAHBCN010007230.1:0-44399 GCA_019359885.1 Listronotus oregonensis | reverse complement strand
AAAAATTAAAAACATGGCAAAATGGGACGAAAACGTGACATGATTTTTATTTTAAAAAATTTCTCCTAGATGAGGGCATTTTTTAAACAGAGGACCATTCGGGCACTTTGTGTCCTAAAGTGTGTCTTTCATAATCTACCGACCGCAAGTCGATCGGAGGTACCGTTTTCGAGCTACAGGTGCCCAAAGATGGTCAATTTTTTAGTTGAAAATCGTCGATATATTTTTTTCTATTTATCGGATCGCGCCCCAAATCAATAGGGTTCTGAACGGGACTAATTCTGACCTGTGTGCAAAGTTTCGTTTCGATAAAATAAAACCCTGGACAGATAATGGATTACGCTCACCTCGATTTTTGAAAAGTCACATTTTTTGCCAAATCCTGTATTTATCTATCTTCAATTGTTTTCGAATTATTTTGACATGTGCCCCATTAAGCTCCCCGATTTTCCTGAAAATTTCAACTTTCCATCTCTTACCGTTTTTACTATAAATTTTTTATCCCACCAAATGCAAAAAGCAACACCAACCCAGCCCAAAAGTTCCCCTGTCCTATAAAACATTCGCTTTTTTGCGAATGTATAACAAGAGGCAAGCACAACGGGAATATGGAAGGCTATAATTACGGACAAACAAGAATTCCTTCCCTAAATACATTTTCCAGAATACATTAAGATAATATATGTAAACAACAAAGTAATATTGTTATTATTATTATTATTATTATTATTATTATTATTATTATTATTATTATTATTATTATTATTATTATTATTATTAACTAAAACAAATTTACAAAATTTACAACCACATCTAATAACAAGAATAATATTAATTTTACCATACCATTTTCAATTAATATAATAAGCAATAATTACTGAAGTAACTGTTCAACGTGTGCACCATTTTGTTCGATACATTTTCTGTATATTCTTTTCTGCCGTTTTATGGAAGCTAAAATAATGCCTCGGTCATCATTATTTAAAAATTCAATTTCCTCATTAAGCTTTGTCTTATTGCATTAACAGTTAATTTTTTTTAATTTGTCATTTAAATAGCCTCATAAAAAAGTATCTAATAAGGTTAAATCTGGGCTGTTTGGCGGCCACCTTAATGTGCCATATGTGCCAATCCACAAAGGAAAAGTTTCATTTAGAAAGGCAATTACTGCCGCAATGTTGTGTGGTGGAGCACCGTCCTGCTGCCAAATTATTTCCCCATGATTTTGTCCCCAATTCTCGATTACCGCCCTTATTGTTGCCAAGTATAGTTCGCCATTTAGGTTTTGATCAAAAAATATTGGTCCTATGACTCTATTGTTTACAATTCCACACCAAACCTTAATGGACTGACGGCCAGAATGTTTAATTTCTCGAATTGCTCGAGGATTTTCAGTGACCCAAAAATGAACGTTTCTTTTATTAAAAATTTTGGCTGTTGAAAATGCTGACTCATCCGTCCAAAAAATGTTATTAATAATTGTGCATCTTCTTCAAGACGTTCCATTATCTCTGGACAAAAACGTAAACGAGACTCTTTGTTTTCTTCAGTTAATTTTTATACGGGTAATATTTTAAACGGGTGGTAACCATATTTATGTAAAGTATTTTAAATCTTGTAGTATGATTTGCAAGATTTTGAGCAACATCATTAATGACAATTTGTGGATTTTCTGCAATAAGAAAACAAATGAGTTATTTGTAAATTTTTGTAATTAACTTATAAGTTGGACATAGCCAATTGTGGCTGGAATAGTGAATATCAATTTACAGGGATATTTTTTACAGCTTTATCAATAAAACTTCATTTTATTTGACAATAAAGCATATTTTGATGTGATTTGAAACAAATTTACTTTACCGCCATCTAAAAGGTTATTTAGGTTATTGAATATTAGCATAAAAAATATTTTTTATTTAAATTTAGTAAAAATTATGGGCATTTTGTTGGGCAGTAAATTAAGCAACTTTGACCAAAATTACCTAATCTCGTGCTTCTTACACTTAGTTTAAAGAAATAATTTACAATACCTATTTATTTTTATACTTACCTTGAAAATGCAAAATAATGTCTAGTTCTCTATTTTCATAATCATCACCTCTTTGAAGAGTCCTTTTTTTTCGTTTAAACGTTGTTTTATTCGGCACCTTAGTTTATATTCTGGAAAATGTATTTAGGGAAGGAATTCTTCTTTGTCCCTCATATAGCCTTCTATATTCCCGTTGTGCTTGCCTTTTGTTCTAATAATTTTTAATAAATATTCAAAATATATCTTGTTTTTCACTTTCCGTAAAGTTCATTATTAAATTAGCATTTATTAAAAGCTTGGTAACGTCAAAATTCCTAATATAAACAGACTTCACTCTAAGTTTGTTTTGCGTGCACGGCCAACTTGTTTAAAATTTAAAAAACGCTTTTATTTCCGTTATTTTACACAAAAACATTATAAAACTATATATTGCTAAATGGAGAATTAAAAGTTCTATAAAACTGAAAAACAATATACAGGGAATTCCATTTAAAAAATGACAACTTTATGTCATGTTAAAAACGTGATCGATGATGACGTGATGTTTTTTGTGTAACGCCACAAAATAATCTATAAAGAACTCTACAATTTATATATTTACATTTCTTTTGTAACTCGTCAAATTATTAAGATAAATAGGTGGTCCATTTATAATCAATAACCCTGTACAGTAAACAAAAACAACAATATTTTATATATATGTTTAAATAATTAAACCGATTAAAATAAATGTTTTATTTTTTTGTTACAAAAAAAGATGTATTTAGCCCTTCTTAGCCCTCGAATGTAATTTCTAATATATTATTCGAGTTTAGCGGCCCAAAAAACCTATATATGTACTACCTATAAAAAAAAAAATAATTTAGCAAAATGCAGGTATTTTTTAGGGGTTGTAAAAAAAGGGTGTATTTAGCCCTTCTAAGCCCTTAAATGTAATTTTTAATATCATATTCGAATTCAGTGACCCAAAAAACCTATTTGTGTCATTAAAAACGGGGAAACACTCTTTTTAGCGAAATGTATTTTTTAGGAGTGTAGGGGGTAAAAAAAGGGTCCTTCTTAGCCCTTAAATGTTATTTCTGATATAATATTTGAATTTAGTGGTTTAAAAATCCTATATGTACCATAAAAAATTTAAAACAAAACTTTTTTAGCGAAATGTATTTTTTAGGGGTGTGGGATGTTAAAAAGATGGTTAAAAAGACCCCCTTTCGTAGTATCCATTATCCCTTTCCGACACTTTGTAGTTGATCTGTTTCTAAAGAGAATACAAAAGGTTTTATTTCGATTTTATGTACTTCCAAAATCATTTCTAGGTTTAGAGTGTTTTTTAACAGATTTACCCGTATTATAATACAAAACCTTAAAATTCCCCCTAACGTTTCGGTATATACGAAAACTCATAGAAAATTCTTCTCTTGCCAAAAGTAATGGGCGCACATGGAACTGATTTTAATAGAGTTTACTTTTAAGTAAACTATACCTGAAGTCTAGGAAATACTAAAGTTATGGTTATGCAAAATAATAAAAAAATTAAATGGCTAACTAAAAGCTTTATAAAAACCTTTTTTGTATAGTTCTATTTTACAAGGAAAAAAAAATAAAACATAGATAAAAGAAGTAAATTTCACTATACATATTACAATAACAGCATATATATGCTTATACAGAGACATAAAATCAAAAACAGGATTTTAATAATGCCCGTCTAGGGCAACAAGAGGTCAAGCGCCTTTTTTCTGATTTTAAGGATACTTGAGGTTTTAACATTTCAAGGCCCAGCCTGATGTTATATAAGGAGGTGACAGGCACCAGTATATCGGTTAACGAGATAACTATAAGTTTAAGCACCAATAAATTAATTTAAAAATGAGCATTAAGTACCAGACAATGGCGACCGACTCGCTCCATAAAATAATAAAAATGTATAAAAAAGGATCAAGCGCCATCGTTGGTGTACTTGGAAACCTCTTCCTTTGAAGTACAAGTCTAAGTAGACTTGCGAACAAATAATCTAAGGTCACAAAAACAAAATTTTATTACCAAAAAAAGCAAAACCAAAAGCAACACAAAGAAGAAATATAAACTTATGCTAAATATACTAAGGATTTGGCACTTGCAAAAAAGACTCTTCACATGTCGTAGCTAGCTTCGGGTTACAAAAAGTTCCATAGTAGAAAGTATTTATGTTACAAACCTCTTTTTACATTACTTTGTTAATTTGTGTATTACTATATAATAAAACACATTTTACAAGTAAAAAAATCGATTTAATGACATAGTTATAATAAATACAAGAGGGACTTCATTAAAAGTTTTCTATTATTGCATAGCAGCACCAAGGGCTTAAGCGTCATTTTTTAACAAAGAACATTCTTAGAAACTGACTTATTTTGTAATGTAGACTTGGTATTAGCTTATACCTGTACGAGGTGCGCAGTGCACACTCTTTCGCAACTAGCACGAAGAGCTCAACTTCTTATACCCAGATACTTCCGGGGAAACCCTAGTGAGAGTCGGTAAGGTCGCGAGGGCGTCTTCGCGGCGGCTAAGTCTGGGTTCCAAGGTGCCAAGGCCCCAAGAACAGACGCACACTAATACCTGCATTTATTTTCAGAGTGGAAGGTCCACCTCAAGTATCCATGGGAAGCCATGATAGGTAGTGGGGTTGACAAAAGGGCTACAAGCATACAGCTACATCACCCAAAGTGAGCATGGCCTCAGGTGTGTCTACTATCAAGGCACACACGTATGCCAAGTGCGTTTTAGTTATCATAAACAAATGGTTAATATCTTTTTTTTTTCAATTTTTTTTTTGATCTGATTTTTTTTATCATCACTACAATTCTACTGACGCCTCTACACTTTACATATTTACTTAGGACAAAATCTGATGGTATTCATTTAAGTGTTTTTGTGTAAGTTTCCATTGACCTACTAATTAACATGTAAGAAGGAAAACAATAGAGATCCTACTAGAGTCAATTTGTTTTCAGAAAAAAAGTTAGCCAAAAAAACACAATAAAAAAAGCTTTTTATTAGCTTCATGTAAAAAGATATTTAAGAAATATTTATTTACTGCTGTTAACATCTTAAAACACAAGTTTTTTTTTGTTGGGCAGTTTCTAATTAACTTTTTTTATGTGAGGCAGGGCTATGTATTTTGGCTTTTAATTTTTCCGTTAAAAGAAAATTTCTAGCTGGTCTTTTAAGTGATGATTCTTTTGACGACTGCACAACTTAATCACCAGGATAATAAACGCATGTTTTTATCTTTTTTATCCCCATTTTAAATGTTTATTATAAAATTTAAGTAGTTTGAGCTTATTTAGGCCTTAAAGCTTGGAGAGAGTTTAGCCTTCAGCTAATTCCCCGCCAATTTCGCCTCTGGACAGCTTTAGTTGGTTTGGTGACGTGTGTGCTTGTAACCGATTATGCACTAGAGAATGCGTAACATACTTCCTTATGCGTTGATTATTTTGCCTAAGGGAGGGTAACACAATTAATTTTTAGGTGCGTATCCCAATATGTTGTTTCTTTTTTTAAAAACATTTTGATAAAATTTGGTTTTGTTTTCTTGACCGTTTGCAATATTAAACTTTATTACTTGTTTTTTGGGGTTTTTCGGTCATTTTTTAAATAAAAATCAATGTTTAATTGACGTTTCGGTTTATTATTATATACAATCATACTTTTCTTAAAATTCATCATGTTAATTAAATACAATAATAGAAAAATATTTTTAGATATTCTGATGATGGTTTAACTAAATAAACCGAAACGTCAATTAAACATTGATTTTTATTTAAAAAATGACCGAAAAACCCCAAAAAACAAGTAATAAAGTTTAATTTTGATAAAACTTTTGTGGCGGTTTTACTTTAGGTTTAATAATTAAAAAAAGATTGTATTAACGTGTCCCGGCCGTCTTAAAAAAATTGAATGCACTCTGAGAATCACTCCTAATTTTTCAATGGGATACTTATTGTCAATGTTTAGTGTTATTTATGACTAAAATCAGATGATGGTAAAACAGAAATCATTGACATTATTTCTCCGCCCGAACTACATCTGGTTCTCAGGGTTGTAAATACGTTGTATAAAGATATGCTTTTGAAATGTAATAAAGGCAGTTATAAATGAACAAAATTATGCAATATTAAAAGAAAAATAATACATGGTGAACCAGCTTTTGTTGGAAACCACTTAATACATTGTTTCAAAAACCAATATCCCAAGAAGTTTTTGTTGTATAGATTGCTTAACTTTTTTAATGTTTAAATGATTTTAAAAAAGTAGTATATTCTTGTTCACAAACTTTGGAAACCCACCCCTGTATTTGCACGTCGATTTCGTGGTTGGGCCCAGTAGAATCTTTTGGAAGAAGCGCTAGAGCCGCCGGTTATCGGCAACTCCTGTTGCTAGCGTATGGAACGGAATCCGAAGCTAAGAAGAACACAAGGCTTAACTCAAGGTGTAAGCATACCGTGCTGATGAGTGAATGGCATCCTGTGCCTTAAACAGGTGTCTCCAACGTTGCCTCTGAGATACAGGGCGACCTCTCGGAGTGTCCAACCTTACTGCGGTAATGCGGGGCTCTGCCGTGGTGAACTATTACTTCCTTAGCTTCAAACAGAAAGCGGACAAAACCGCTTTTATAGGAAAAAGTGACCAAGGCGCGCTGACCGAAACGGATAAATCCGTTTTGAGAGGTGCCACCCAAGGTCACAAGCAGACAAAGGTGCGCCGACCGAAACGGGTAAATCCGTTTCGAAAGTTGCCCCCGAAGTCACAGGCGCCTGTTTCACGGGGAAGGGCTAATCCATCCTGGATGGAGGTGCTTACGAAGGGATCCCTGAATCCAAACTGAAGGCGGACAGAACCGCTTTTATGGGGAAAAGGATTCCCTGGCTTTAAACAGAAAGCGTTTTTATAGAGAAAGGCCTTAGAAGGAACATCTGGTTTCTGTAACAAGGAGGTCCCTGTTACAGGAACCAGATGTTAGCTACCTACGTCACTATACCGGGAGAGGAGGGCATGACGGATCTAATCGTCTGCTCGTCGTACTATATGTAATAAATAAGGTATACAATTTTAAAGAATTCAAACGAAAATTTTGTACTTTTTAATGAATTTAAAAGTGCATCTTTACCATTATAATTCTAGTAATAACGGCAAAAAAAAATAAATTAAAAAAAAATGACAAAGATATCTTTAAAACCGGCTTACAAGCACTACCGTTATTTTAATAAAATCCTAAAGGATGGCTCAACAACACCCTATTTTTTTTCAACACTACCGACTAAGCAAGGTTTAAAAAATATTTATTTTTATTTGCAGATTCAAAGCAACATAAATCATAAGTGTAAGTCGGTAAAAATAATATTTCTAAAGAATGACATTTATACCAAAAATAATATTTTTAAATAATTGCTTCCACGAAATATGTAAAAAATTCCTTGTATTGTAAAATTGCGTTTTTAGTAGTTTCCTAAAATATCTATAAATATTTCATACCCCTCTGTGTCAGAAATATTTTCAATGCCAGTTTTATATTATATTTTCTTAATAACTCATTGTAACTAAATGCAGTTTTTTTGGGTACCTTATTACTACCATGAAAAATTAAAAAAAGTAAAATTGCAATGTTTCAAAAACGGGCATAACATTATTGTAAATTCCAAAAAGTTCTAAAAGATTTCATCAGATGGTGCAGTCGTTCCATATAAGGACTGCTGGGGTTGCAATATCCAGTTTTATTATGTACAATAATAGTTTGCAAGTATTTAATAACAAAAACAACACAATAAGAAGCACTACCTAAATTTAAAGTGCTTTTGTTTAACAAAAACAACAAAATATAATTTTCCAAAAGTAACATAGGAAGTGTTAAAAATTAACAAGATTGCTGTTGAATTAGTAGATATAACATAGGTGTAATTTTATTATGTATTTATGTGTTAAATATAAAACGTACTATTATTATTATTATAATGAATATGGAGATTTAGCCTTTGAGCCATAGAGGAAATAATATTTACTCATTTAGATATCAGGAACAGCGAAAGGATTAAGCTCTGTTTTTCGAAGCCCTGGCTGACCTGAAATAATTTTTCTTCTTTCACAAAGTCAATTCTGGAAGTTGCTAGTTTTCTGAAATAGATCTATTACATTATTAGTAAAATTATGATAGTATTAGTAGACAAAGAAAGAAACAAAATGTTTATTTAAATGTTTATATAAATATTTAAATAATTTTCGTAAATATCTCGTTTGGCTTCAAGAGCTTATAACTTTTTTTAACGGGTTTAAAGGGCCTTGGACCAAAGAATATTTCTTGTTTAGCATGATTTAATATATCTAATCCTAGATTTTCACAACATTTCACCGTAGAAAAGATTTCAATGTAAATGGTACAAGTTATTTCGTTTGGCTTCAAGAGCTTATAACTTTTTTTAACGGGCATAACGGTCCTTGGACCAAAGGACATTTCATGTTCAGCATGATTTAATCTATCTGATCCTAGATTTTCTCAACATTTCACTTTAGACAAGATTTTAATGTAAATGGTGCAGGGTTCTTTCTACAATCATTCTTAGTCAAATACTACAATTAGAAAAATATGTCATTCAACAGGAACTATTGCATAAAATGTTTTACTTATTAGACGTTTGTTTTTAACTTAAACTTCTTAAAATTAAATAAAAACTGGTTATTAAAAAACAACTGTTTTATTAGAAAATAATTTTACAAAATTTATACTAGCTTAAGGGCTGGTAAATAGGTTGGACCCGGTGTTGAAATTCTTCGTGTGGTAGTAGTAAATGGTCTGGGAGTAGTTGGTGGAGGTGTCCTTACAGTTGGAGGTGGGGTTCTTATGGTCGGAGGTGGTGTTTTTATAGTTGGCGGTGGTGTCCTTGCAGTTGAAGGTGGTGTTCTTATGGTGGGAGGAGGTGTTCTTCTGGTTGGCGGTGGTGTCCTTACAGTGGGAGGTGGTGTTCTTATGGTAGGGGGTGGTGTTCTTATGGTAGGGGGTGGTGTTCTTCTCGTTGGCGGCGGTGTCCTTACAGTTGGAGGTGGTGTTCTTAGGGTAGGAGGTGGTGTTTTTTTAGTTGGCGGTGGTGTCCTTGCAGTAGAAGGTGGTGTTACTGGAGGTAGATAGGGACTGGCTGGTGTCGACGGAAATGTAATAGGTATAAAAGGAGTAGTTCTTCGTGTAGTAGTAGTAAAAGGCTTAAATGTGGTTGTTTTTATGGTTGCAGGTGGTGTTCTTCTAGTTGGCGGCGGTGTTCTTACTGTTGGAGGTGGTGTTCTTATGGTCGGAGGTGGTGTTCTTAAAGTTGGTGGTGGTGTCTTTACAGTTGGAGGTGGTGTTCTTCTGGTTGGCGGCGGTGTCCTTACAGTTGGAGGTGGTGTTCTTATAGTAGGAGGTGGAGTTTTTTTAGTTGGCGGTGGTGTCCTTGCAGTGGAAGGTGGTGTTACTGGGGGTAGATAGGGACTAGCTGGTGTCGACGGAAATGTAACAGGTTTAAAAGGAGTAGTTCTTCGTGTAGTAGTAGTAGTGAAAGGCTTTAATGTAGTTGTTCTTATGGTTGCAGGTGGTGTTCTTCTGGTTGGCGGCGGTGTTTTTACTGTTGGAGGTGGTGTTCTTATGGTCGGAGGTGGTGTTCTTAAAGTTGGTGGTGGTGTCTTTACAGTTGGAGGTGGTGTTCTTATGGTCGGAGGTGGTGTTCTTTTGGTTGGCGGCGGTGTCCTTACAGTTGGAGGTGGTGTGCTTATAGTTGGAGGTGGTGTTCTTCTGGTTGGCGGCGGTGTTCTTACAGTTGGAGGTGGTGTTCTTACAGTTGGAGGTGGTGTTCTTATGGTCGGAGGTGGAGTTTTTTTAGTTGGCGGTGGTGTCCTTGCAGTGGACGGTGGTGTTACTGGAGGTAGATAGGGACTGGCTGGTGTCGACGGAAACGTAACAGGTTTAAAAGGAGTAGTTCTTCGTGTAGTAGTAGTGAAAGGCTTAAATGTAGTTGTTTTTATGGTTGCAGGTGGTGTTCTTCTGGTTGACGGCGGTGTTCTTACTGTTGGAGGTGGTGTTCTTATGGTCGGAGGTGGTGTTCTTATGGTCGGAGGTGGTGTTCTTATGGTCGGAGGTGGTGTTCTTAAAGTGGGCGGTGGTGTCCTTACAGTTGGAGGTGGTGTTCTTATGGTTGGAGGTGGTGTTTTTTTAGTTGGCGGTGGTGTCCTCGCAGTGGACGGTGGTGTAACTGGAGGTAGATAGGGACTAGCTGGTGTCGACGGAAATGTAACAGGTTTATAAGGAGTAGTTCTTCGTGTAGTAGTAGTGAAAGGCTTAAATGTAGTTGTTTTTGTTTTTATGGTTGCAGGTGGTGTTCTTCTGGTTGACGGCGGTGTTCTTACTGTTGGAGGTGGTGTTCTTATGGTCGGAGGTGGTGTTCTTATGGTCGGAGGTGGTGTTCTTATGGTAGGAGGTGGTGTTCTTATGGTCGGAGGTGGTGTTCTTAAAGTTGGCGGTGGTGTCTTTACAGTTGGAGGTGGTGTTCTTATGGTCGGAGGTGGTGTTTTTTTAGTTGGCGGTGGTGTCCTTGCAGTGGACGGTGGCGTAACTGGAGGTAGATAGGGACTAGCTGGTGTCGATGGAAATGTAACAGGTTTATAAGGAGTAGTTCTTCGTGTAGTAGTAGTAAAAGGCTTAAATGTAGTTGTTTTTATGGTTGCAGGTGGTGTTCTTCTGGTTGGCGGCGGGGTCCTTACTGTTGGAGGTGGTGTTCGTATGGTCGGAGGTGGTGTTCTTAAAGTTGGAGGTGGTGTCTTAACAGTTGGAGGTGGTGTTCTTCTGGTCGGTGGTGGTGTTTTTATAGTTGGCGGTGGTGTTCTTACAGTTGGAGGTGGTGTTCTTATGGTCGGAGGTGGTGTTCTTATGGTCGGAGGTGGTGTTTTTTTAGTTGGCGGTGGTGTCCTTGCAGTGGACGGTGGTGTAACTGGAGGTAGATAGGGACTAGCTGGTGTGGACGGAAAAGTAACCGGTTTATAAGGAGTAGTTCTTCGTGTAGTAGTCGTAGTAAAAGGCTTAAATGTAGTTGTTTTTATGGTTGCAGGTGGTGTTCTTCTGGTTGGCGGCGGTGTCTTTATTGTTGGAGGTGGTGTTCTTATGGTCGGAGGTGGTGTTCTTAAAGTTGGTGGCGGTGTCTTAACAGTTGGAGGCGGTGTTCTTATGGTCGGAGGTGGTGTTTTTATAGTTGGCGGTGGTGTCCTTACAGTTGGAGGTGGTGTTCTTATGGTTGGGGGTGGTGTTCTAATAGTTGGAGGTGGCGTTCTGACTGTTGGAGGTGGTGTTCTTCTAGTTGTAGTTGACGGTCTGGTGGGCGGAGGAGTTCTTAACGTAGTAACTGGAGTAGTTACAGGTTTAAAAGGAGGAAAAGTAAAAGTTACGCTTGGTGTTGGATAGGTGTATCCAGTGTTTCTGTTTGGTGTTGTTCCTTTAGTTGGAGGAGGTGTTTTTCTGGTTGGAGGAGGAGTTTTTACGGTTGGAGGAGGTGTTTTTATAGTTGGAGGAGGTGTTCTTAATGTTGGCGGTGGTGTCTTAACAGTTGGTGGTGGTGTTTTTTTAGTCGGTGGTGGAGTTCTTCTGGTTGTAGGTGGTGTCCTTACTGTAGTTACTGGAGTAGTGACAGGTTTAAAAGGGGGAAAAGTAAAAGTTACGCTTGGTGTTGGATAGGTGTATCCAGTGTTTCTGGTTGGTGGTGGTGTTCTTCTGGTGGGAGGTGGCGTCTTTAAAGTTGAAGGTGGTGTTCTTATTGTTGGCGGCGGAGTTCTTACGGTAGAGGGGTTGTTTTTGGTTTAAAAGGAGGAAAAGTAAAAGGTATAGAGGGAGTTGGATATGTATAACCCGTGGTTTTTGCTGGTGGTGGTGTTGTCCTAGTAGTTGGTGGGGGGGAAGGAGGAGTTCTCAAAGTCGGGGGTGGTGTTCTTATGGTCGGCGGTGGGGTTCTTGTGGTTGGAGGTGGTGTTTTTATAGTCGGCGGTGGGGTTCTTATCGTTGGAGGTGGTGTTTTAACTGGTTTAAAAGGAGGAAAGGTAAAGGGTACATTAGGGGTTGGATAGGTGTAACCAGTATTTTTTGTTATAGGTGGACTGGTGGTTTTGGGTTTACTGGGCGGAAAAGTAAAAGGAACCTTTGGTGTTGGATAGTTGTACCCTTCATCTCGTTTTATTATTTTGTGAACAGTTATATCTTTGGGCAGAATCTTTTCTAAATAATTTGCATCTTGTTTTTCTTCTGCTTTACAAAATATTGGAATTGACAATATAAGAATATATACCGGATATAAAATCTGAAACAATAAATAAAATATTATTAGTTAAAAAGATATGGTTATAAATAAAGACGTCTGAATAAAAATACAATAAAATAGGTAACGAAAATTTTAAATGACTGATTAAAATGGATGAAAATTTCTATAAACAACGTGCGCTAAACTTGGTAGTTTCTAATAAAATTTATGCAGAAAAAAATATCCAAAATATATTTTATTTTACTTAGGTGAAATTTTCCATATATCTAAATAGTTTAGAAATTAGCTCCTCTAAAAAAAATCCTTTAGAACTGAATTTTTGATAACATAAACAAAAAAATATTTTTTATTTAAAGTGCAGTTTCTAAAAACATAATGCCAAATATAAATACAATTCATGTATGTATTTTTTCCATTAGGCATATTTTATTAATTAAATATGAGTGTTTAGGTGTACGTATTAGATTTTAAGAATACATTTTTTTGTTTTAAATTTTAATTTTTTATTTGTAAACAAACAAAAAGAAAGAAGAAAATGGGCAGATTAGACAAAGTTATGAAGAAAATGAGGCTACCGTCCCACGGTAAATTCTGCAAATGCAAACGTTTAAAGCGATTTCATAATGAAAGTGACCTGAAAACGAATTTTAAAACATTTTAATTCATTAATATTTTATAATAAACACAATTAATTCTTGTGTTCCCTAATATTTTTCGTGAACGTACAAAGAAGGCGGTCTAGAGCATTTGTACCTTAAGTGTTTACATATAGTATTCGAAAAAAATTTCTCCCAGCAAAATTCATCCTTCAGAACAAAAACTCTCCCTAGGTAGGGGGGGTTGGGAAAATCGGAGTACACTTTTGGTTAGATTCACCTTCCGAATAGTTTGGAAATTTCAGTAGTAAATTTCATACAAATTAGGTCAGCGTTGACAAGTACATAAGAATACCACCGTTGCAATTCCGGCGTGCAAAATTTGATTTTCCACCCCTACCTAGGGGTAGTTTTGGCACTAGAGGGTAAATTTCAATAGGGAAAAAACTTTTCGATTACAAATTTGGGTCTAGCAATAAAAAGTACATTGGAATATATTGGAATGGGCGAAATCCATCGTACACCCCTTCTTCTAGAGGTAGTTTTCGGCCTCTGGGGACATGTCGGGCCTTTTCTGAGGCCGGATTCAGATTCAGCGTCGAAAAATACATGGAAATATTATGATCCGATCCACGGATATCAATATTTTTTTTGTGGGGCTGTGTTATGATTATTGGGTACCTAAATATTTTAAAAAAATACAAATACTAAATTTTTTCTAGGTAACCACAACTTACCGGTATCATACCGGTATCACAGCATAACTAACAGAAAGTAGCACCCTTTTATGAATTAATGGGAAAGTACGGTCATTTTTCTTGCAGAACTTCAGCCAACGTTTTGCTAAGATATAATCTCTCTGCTTTATTTGAATTGTAATCGTTTCTTTCGTGTTTTGTGCTTAAAAATATTAAAAGCGCCGCCAAGGAGAGATCGTGCTGCCTGTTAGTTATGTTGTGCACAAGTAAGTATGTTACATGGTTAGCTAGCAAAAATTTGCTTAAAGTTCCATTAAATGTATGCTTGTATTTTTCTGATGGAGGTAAGTTTGTCATTACTTTAAAAATGTTAAATTATCTCAAAATCTACGCATTTTTAGCGAAAATATTTAGGAAGCTTTTTGAGAGAATTAATCTTTTTTTTACCGAAATAGCAATATTTAAAATTAAAAAGAGTTTTTTTAATCGCAAAACAAATGCGAAAAACAGTTAAAAAATGCACCTATAAGTACAGAAATTAATAATACTTAAATTAAATTTACTTGAATGGGGCTAGATGTTTATGACAAATTACCTTATGCCTATTTTTACTACAGCCTTCTGCACCATACCCTTTGCTTCAATATGTAGCTTGCAAATGTTTAAAAGGCTATCAAGTAAGACTCAAAGCTTAAGTATTAATGTACCGTGGGTGACTTAATTTTGATGTTAAGTGTTTTTTTTAAGAGTGCGCAGGAGTAAGTTATAAATTTGCGAGCCATCTTGTGATATCTGAGGACATAAATAAAGATGTAAACACAAAATTGATATAGCTTTTAATGCCGAATAGTTCTTAGGTTATTTTTTATTACCTTTTTTTATTAAACGTAACACTTTTGTTTATATTATCATATTAACACGATGATTATTTACGATAAACACATTTACAAATTTTATAAAAAATAAACATTTTCATACGTTAAAAATTCTGTAAAATTACAGAGGTCAAAATTTGATCTATTTGGGAACGCCGGAAGCGGTTAGGTGCTACTAGGGTATTTGGGGTGGCTGATTACAATAAGAGAGTCGGTTAATCTCCATCACGTCAGGTTTAAGGTCATTTGAAGGTCAAGTATAAAAAAAACCATCTAAAAAATTTGGAAAAGTTCATGCGTATGTTAATGATTTCGATGGATCCGAATCCGGCGTCAATTCACACTTTGGAGCTATCTATATGCATGATTTTTTTAGATTTTGTCTATGCTTTTTTCTTTAAATAACCTTGAGGCCAACCTTATGAAAGTTAACTGACCTTAGATTCCGATTTGCTGACCTCGAAAACGTCCGTACGAATTTTTTCAGATTTTTTGAGTCGTACTTTTTTTCTAAAATTTTTATTCTAAAAACACTTAAAATAACCCTTAATAGTACAGGCGATGAGGCATTTTGGCTAGGAATTTTTTTGTACTGAATGGATTTTCCTGAAATTTTTACAGAAGGAGGGAATAGCCCAAGGATCAAAGTTTATATCATGCCGAGGTGTGCTTTTATCCGGGGGGTGGTTGCCACCCCATCTTGGGTTTGGAAATTTTTTATTAAATTTTAACTGCAGAAATCGATAAAGAAAGTAATTTTAAGTAAAAATGTTCCATATGTTTTTTCGTAAAACTAATATTTTACGAGTTATTCGCGATTAAAAGTAAAAGTTTTTCGACGAAAAAATTGATGTTTTTAATGGGTTTTTCACGAATAACTCTAAAACATGCATTTTATCAAAAAAACTGTAAAAAGCAAAATTGTAGCGCTTAAAAAAATAGATGAAAATTTTATTTTATAATTTCTGTACAACCAATACAGATCGAGCTACGGCTTGTTAATGGTTAGCTTTTGTTCATCAAATGCTGAATTTGAAAGATTCAAAGTGAAATAGCGGGAAATGTTCGCATTTTTCAAGGAAAACATATAAGGTATTTTTTAAAGTATAAAATACGACCTTTCCTTTAAAGCCAAAAAAGAGTTTTTATCATGAAAATTGAGCGAGTTATGATAAAAATAAGGTCGCTCCCTACTTTTTGTACGAAAAGATCATTAAAAACCACCCCCTAATTTCCCTCTTAATTAAAACAGTTCTGTACCCTTCTGCGATTTTTTTATATGTATATTATTAATACATCTTGGAAGTTTAACCAAATTAAAATGCTTAATTTTAGAAAAATTAAAACTTAAAGTAAAAAACGATTTTCCACAATTTCGTAAAAATGGCCATTTTCTTCAAAATAACTCCAACAATACTGGAGATACGAAAAAAATGCTAAAGTACCAAATTATAGCTTTTGTAATAACAAAGACTTTTCATTTCATAGATTTTTCTGTACAATAAATATTTGGCCAGATATGGCCGTTTAAAGCCCCTATTTACGAGCGAGCACCACCTTATTCTAGTCCTTTAAACTCGTCCCATTTTAAAACTAAGGGATTAAAAAGATTTAATTTACATAACCTTGTAGTCCTTTAAAGACCCTACAAAAATTATTTTTTTAAAAACTTTCTACCATTAAACCTAAGGGAGCTATGTTTAAAAAACCTATCAACTTTTTTTTTCGAAAAATTCGAATAACCCACTTCGGAGCATAATATTCTATAAAATCGGTATACTTTATACTTTTACCGGTATAATTTTTGTATGCAATTCTATTTTCTGAATTGCAATGTTGTAAGGGGTGCTTTTGAGGATTTAAAATTTGCAAAAGAATAAAATTGGTAATATTTCAGGCAGTAATATTTTTAATTATTAAATCTGTCAAGCTATTAATATTTTGGGGATAATTATTTTTTTAATTAAGCTATAATAAGGGTTAATTTATAAGGGTCGAAAAATTGCGAAATGAAATTAGTACATATTTTAAGCAACAGCAGTCTAAAAGTAAATCACTATGGTAAATTAATCATTTTTTTAGGGTAATATTATTTTTTTATTTTAAGCTCTAACAAGCGTTGATTTTTAAGGTTTAAAATATTTTAAAATTGTATTCCAAAGCTTAAAACAATCATTAATCAACTAATCCAAACCACCTTTTACCCATCTTAAGGTTTAAAATGTTATTTTATAAATTTTGATAATTGGGGGTAGTTTTCACCCTTAAAAAACAAACAGCACACATCACCATTAAATAGAATTTGAAGTAGAGGGTCAGAAGCGCCTTATTTCAAATTTTTATGCAAATGAGGTTTTGCCATTTTTAAGCTTCATTTCCGGGATTATAATATGTTTCATCAAATCGTTTTAATTTGTCAATTTTTTTTTTGTTAATCTCATAAGAGGTGGTTATTTAAAGGTTGAGTTATGATAGTTAATTATTTATTATACCGTAAACTGTTAAAATATTTTTTTTTCTAAAATAAAAGCATTATTAAATAATCTTAAAATGAAAGAATTTTTTTTTTTGTAATTTCGTTATTAGGGGTGATTTTTAACGGTTGAAATGTTACAAATATAATGATTAATATAACTCACAACATAAAAATAGATTCATTATACATTTTTAGCTATGATTTTAATTTACCTAAGGTCTATTTATGATTTTTTTTATTTTTTAGCGTAAGGGGTGGTTTTTACCCCCTAAAAATAAAAAGCACACCCTAAGCATATATAAACTTTGATCTAGAGAGTGAAAGCAACTTAATTCCAAATTTTCATAAAAATTGAAACTGTGCAAAAAATTTCGGAGGTCAAATACCTTTTTTCTCCCCATCCACTGTACTATAAAGGACCTTGTATGACCTCTGGTATATATGTAAAAAAACGCCGAATTTGGATTCAGCGACCTTAAAAGCATTAATTTTTACAGATTTTTTCATCACTTGACCTTCAATGATCTTTAACCTGGCGTGATGAAGGTTAACCGACCATCTTATCGTAATCAGCGACCCCAAAAACCCTAGTAGCACCTAACCCTTTCCGGCGTTTCTGCGTAGATCACGTTTTGACCTGTTTTATTAAAATAACAGTAACTTTTTTGGGTAATTGTCTAGAAAGTGGCCGCAACGCCGATTTTAACGAAATTTAGCATACTGGGGTTTTTTGGGGCGCTGATCACAAATCTGAAAAAATTATTTGGCGGAAACGTTTCGGTTTCGAGATATCCATCATCAAACTTAAATATCAAACTAACCTCTTTTACACCATATTCCCCCTTCTTTTTGCACACAATTTATGATTTTTACACTAAAAAGGTACACAATATTTTATAAACACTTTTTAAACACTTGTTTTTATATGTATTTTGCACCTTTTTTTAATAAATTGCAAAGTTTCACTTTCAACCGTCGCCGCCATGATTTCACTAGGGTTTTTTTGCTCAATTTTATGTTGGTCACCATGAAAACAAATGAATCGCGGCAAAGCTTAGTATTCGAATTTAAAATTTCAATACATTTGGGTTTTTTCAAAAATGGAGTTTTCACTCATTTCTTTTTTAATTTTAGTAGCTAATTACGATAATTTAATAAATTATCTGATAGATTGTGGTGCGCTAAACGAAACTCGGTCATGTGAGAAATGTGGAAACGTTTGTTTAATAAATAAAAAGTCATTAATGTTTTATTGTAATAAAAAATTTGAAAAGGTTGCCAAGAAGAAGAAAGTACTATGTAATTTCAAACAAAATGGGCGAAAAAGTACATTTTTTGATTCTCATCTATCTGTACAAAAAATTTGCCAATTTATTGCCTATTTCCTGCTATTTCCTCGCCCTAGAGTTAAAGTTATTCAAAAAGAGTTGAAATTATCGAAACAAACCCTTATTGATTGGAGTAATTTTTGTAGAGAGGTAATTATATTAATTAATGTGTATATTACATAACTTCTGATATTTGATTCATTTTCTTTATAGATATGTTACATAACTTCTGTTTGATTCATTTTCTTTATAGATATGTTACATAACTTTTAATGTTTTATTCATTTTTTTGTAGATATGCATAAATTGGTGCGTGAAAAATTCTACAAAACTTGGGGGTCAAGGCAAAATTGTAGAGATAGATGAGGCAAAATTTGGAAGAAGAAAGTACGAGAGGGGGCGAATGATAGAAGGCCAGTGGGTGTTTGGGGCTTTCGAAAGAGAAACTAATAAAGTGTTTTTGATACCAGTCCCAAATAGAAGTACTGAAACTCTCATAACATTAATAAAAGAATGAATTTGTGAAGGAACAACGATAGTATCGGACTGCTGGAAGTCATATAAAAATTTAGACCGACATGGTTTTGGCCACTTAACGGTTAACCATAGTCTAAATTTTGTTGACCCAGATAGTGGTAAGTTAATTATTTAAAAAAATATTGTATAACTAAAAAATCTGGTAATTGTTTACAAAACGGTTTTCTGCTATTTTACTATTATATGGTTAATATTTGGTATACACACCTTCTGTTATTTATTAGGAATACGAATTTACGTGCGCACAACCAAAAAATTGTGTATTTTTTTTAAATTTTAGAAAAAACAAACTAGGGGTTCACAGTGTTGCCAGATTTAATCAATTATATTTCAGACAGACATTCTGTCTGTCCGAAATATATTGGGGTAAATAAAAAGCTGCTTTGCTAACCAGAACTAACCATGACCGACTAGAACTAAGAGTTTTTGAATTTGTCTAAAGGGTCGGTCATGGTTAGTTCTGGTTAGCAAAGCAGCTTTTTATTTTACCCAATTATATTTCAGACGTGAAAATGCGGGGACGTATTGGAAAAGACCCCGATTTGGCAACACTGCACGGTTAACCTTAAAAATAATTTCTTGCTGCTTCTTGTCATAAAGGGGAGTTTCGCATTATATGAAGAAATCAATGGTAATTTTAAATTTCAAAATCGAAATAAAAAATATTAAAAAACATAATTTTTCTTCTGCGCTAGTATATTTGCAATCCCTATGGACACTAGAATACGACTATATAATGCCATTTAATCCAAAAATAGCAGAAAACCGTTTTGTAAACAATTACCAAAAATCTCATGTATACATATTTTTTTTAGGTGCTCACACACAAAATATTGAGAGAATATGGAGCGAGGTCCGATCAAATATCCCACGTTATGGTAAGAGAGGATACCATTACGTGGGATATTTAGCGGAATACCTGTTTAAAAGAGAGTTTAGCCATGAAAAGAGGATTTCTGCATTTTTTAATGCTTTAAAAAATCTTTAGTTTTAAGTATAAATTGTATATATTGTATATTATAATAAAATAACCTTGTTTTTTGTTTTAACCTGGTTTTATAATTCTAAATAATATGAAATTATTAAATTTATTACACTCTATGATGCACCTTAAAATTTAAATAGTAAGCTTTGTCGCGATTCATTTGTTTTCATGGTTACCAACATAATATTTCTAAAAAAATCCTAGTGAAAACATGGCCGCGGCGTTTGAAAATAATACTTTATAATTTATTAGAAAAAAGGTGTAAAATAAATATAAAAGCAAGTTTTTAAAAGGAGTTTATAACATACTGTGTGCCACTTTAGTGTAAAAATAAAGAAATGTGTGCAAAAAGAAGGGGGAATATAGTGTAAATAAGGTTAGTTTGATTTTTAAGTTTGATGATGGATATCTCGAAAACGAAACGTTTCCGCCAAATATTTTTCAGATTTGTAATCAGCGCCCCAAAAAACCCCAGTATGCTAAATTTCGTTAAAATCGGCGTTGCGGACACTTTCTAGACAATTACCCTTTTTTGGACTAAAAATATTTTTTGTTTAGTAAAAACAAAAATTATATCGGATTATATCGGCAATTATTGATGAAGAGGTATAAATTTTAAAAAATTACATCCCTGTTAAAAATACTAAAAAAAAACTTTTATCCACACTCATTTTAAAGGTTTTGACGTCAGCTTATTTTTTTTCTTCTCCTTTCATCTTTACAGAAATGGTATCTATATATTTTCGCCAAAAATGAATTCTAAATTATTTTAAATTATAATAATTTAGAATTTTTAAAATGATGACAAATTAACCCCGTCCTCAAAAACGCAAGCCTAAATTTGAAAACACTTTTTTATTGTTCTTGCCACGTATTAGCCTATTTAGTTTATTTTTAATAAAAATAAAATTAAAATATTTTAAAACCGATATCAATTAACAAACATAATTTGCCTATTTTTGTAAAGCAGATGGTATATCAGCGAACGAAACATATATTATACCG
The DNA here is from genome assembly GCA_019359885.1 of Listronotus oregonensis. NCBI lineage: Eukaryota > Metazoa > Arthropoda > Insecta > Coleoptera > Curculionidae > Listronotus > Listronotus oregonensis. The sequence goes on along the minus strand of JAHBCN010007230.1, from coordinate 23,566 downwards.
ATGACCTTAGCATTAAAATATTTTAATTTTGTTTAACTATTTTATTATGCAAATATGTCAAAATATTTAGATGGTCAAAAGAGGATTTTAAAGGTTGTTAGACTTTTTTATTTGGTTTATCATATAATAGGTTATTATTTTTTTGGCTAAAAGCTTCCAAATAAATCAGTTTTTTATATAATTAACTAAAATAAGAAAAAATATATTACCTAAAATTTTATACATAATCATATCTAATTTATTGCCAGAATTAGTACAAAAATAATGCAACATTTGTTTTACCAAAACATTCTTTACAATTATGTACAATTTTCTATTAGGCGATAAATTCTGAAAAATACAGTTACTAAATGCTTGCCTCGCAAAATCAATGTTGCTTGTTATTTTGCAAAAGGAATTTATTTATAAAAATAACTAAAACTTTTAAATAAATTTAGGTTATTTTGAAAACTTTTAAAATAATTAAAATTACACTGAATAAAACGATTATTATTGGCACCTTCAATCATACAGTTAAGATGAAAATAAGGAATAACTGTTCCTGCATAAAGTTATGAAGTAAAACAATATTATTTTTTAGTCCCAAGTGTAAATAAAAAAAATATTTAGTTTTATGCTGTAAAAAAATTGCTTGTTTTAATTTTTAAATAACGGAACGCGAACCCGAATCCTGTCAGTTTTAATTCTTAAAATAGACAACCTCACCTCAAATATTTATTTTAATAAATAGTATTATTTAATAATAAGACGTGCTCTAATTTTTATTCACCTACAAAATCAATTTAAGAGATAGGTATATAAAAACAAAGTATTTTATAATATTGACACGATTAAATAACTGAGTAGGCACGTTGTGATATTATATATATATTTATATATTTATTATATATATATATATATATATATATATATATATATATATATATATATATATATATATATATATATATATATATATATATATATATATATATATATATTTTCCATTTTCATTTATTTAACCATTGTTTATAATAAGTTTCTTTACTCAATTCCATGTTTAAAATTGCCCAAAAAATATATGGTATAAAAACACACAGTATCTTGATAGCAGACTTAATGGGCACAAATATACGAAAACGCTTCTACAGCTCTACACAAACATGAAGCAAATTTGAAACATGAATTCGATTTTAAAAACACTGAAATTTCTTACCCAAGAAAATCATCACCAGAAACTTAATTAAGGAAATGATTCATATAAAAAGAACCACAAGCTCTCAATGACAAACAAGATATCAGCAACCTCAGCCACATATTCATAATCTAATATGTTAAACCATCCTAACCCCTAATTTTTAAACCAACCTAATATAAAATATATATATATATATATATATATATATATATATATATATATATATATATATATATATATATATATATATATATATATATATATATATATATATATTTTTTCAATTTTCTTAAACCATTTATTCATAATAAGTTTCTGTATAATTCTGTTTAATTCCCAAACAACAATATTTGGTATAATAAAATTTTGATAGACTTTGGGCACAAGATATATGAAAAAGTACATCTACACAAACATAACAAATTTAAACATGAATTCGATTTTAAAAACATGCAATTCTTACCAAGAAAATATCATCAGAAATTTTAATTAAGGAAATGATTCATATAAAAAAGAACATAAGCTCTCAATGACAAACAAGATATCAGCAACCTCAGCCACATATATCATAATCTAATATGTTAACCATCCTAACCCTAATTTTTAAACCAACCTGCGACATTTTAAATATAAATAATATAAATATATATTATATATATTATAATATAAAAAATATTATTTATATTATAAATATATATAATATACAATATATATATATATATATATATATATATATATATATATATATATATATATATATATATATATATATATATATATATATATATACATACAGTGATGCACCAGTTATAAAGCTTATTACATAAGCCACAAAAGTTACCTCTTGGTATTTTTTCGTTTAGGGTTTCCCTTAGCAGACATGGTTAATTTTATAAAAATGTGCAAAGTACCCATTCGTCGGCGTAATGAAAAAAGTAATCGTAGAAACACCACGATTATTCAAAACTCTTGTTTTTGTACAATACACAATTGACTTAAAGCTAAAGAAAATGTTGAAAGTGACCACCATTAGCGTTGTTACAAGCATTTAACCTTCTCCGCAAAGATCTTCTTACTCTTCTGCAAATATTGTGATCTTCTCTAATGATGACAAATGCATTTTCTATTCTTTCCAATAATTCTTCTTGTGTATTTAATGGTGTTTTATAAACTATTTCTTTTAAATGACCCCAAAAATAAAACTCTAGTGGATTCAGGTCGAGAGAAAAACGACTGGTTTCGATTTTTATCTTAAAAAAAAAATTGAATAAAAGAAGTAATAATTTAAAATACATTGAATAAATTTTTTGGCGAGTCTGTATAAAGTAAAAAACAAATTTGTAACCAAAAAATATCTGGTACTTAATTTTTATATATTTAACTTTAAATTGTATCTTGTAATGAAAAATATTTGTTTTAGATTCGAACTGGCTACCCTTAGTTAACTAGACTTAATATATAATCGATATCTTAAATAGTCCAGGATTATTTTAAAATTTTTTAAAACCTTAAAAACAAACTTCTTTAATTAATGACAAAATATATATTTTAATAATTTTAACCAATTTTTTATTTAGAATAATTAATTATTTTATTTTAGTTATTTTTTCAAACTACCTCACCACTTTAAAGACTGTTAATTATATTTTAATTTTAAAGCAAGATTTTTATTAAAATCCAAACTTAATGTTTTTTAACTTTTTAAAATTACCCCTTTATGGTTTGAGTTGGATTTGAATTGTACGCCATATACAAACCTAATATAATTGCATAATAAAAATCGAGTTCTCTAAATCTTTAAAAGACATCGCCTTAATGCGTATTCCCACAAAGATACACTTAGATAGATGTTTTTGTATTAAAATATTTTTTGTGTTATTTGGCTCCCAGAACAAGGCTTTTTTCGTAACATAAGCAATATGGTTATAAAATAATAGAAAAGCGTATACGTAAAGAGGAATATACCTATGTATATAAATAAATTTACTACTAATTGGCAATTTCATAAGACCCTCGTTTTTTTATCACCTTACTGCCTTTTCTTATGACTGGTTATTAAGTTTTAAGTAATACTAATTAAAGTGTGAAAGTAGTAAAGGCATCAAAAATTAAAAAAATCTTTAATTCAATGATATTTGTCAAGAAAGGACCTGGAATATACAGGGTGATTCACGTTGAGTGTCCTATTAAAAGTTCTGGGGAACCAAAAAAAAAAAATTTTGAAATTTGGCACACGGCCATAACAGGTAATAAGCTACATTTTAAAAATATTTTTGCAAGCGCAGCGTTGCCAGATCTAACCCAAACAAACGCAACCTTGTAATTTTAAATGGAACACCCTGTTTTTTATTGCATATTCTGATTCCACACAAAATTCTAAGTAAGTTTTATCACCATCTTCTTATACCTATAATTTACCTTCAAAATGTCCATACATGTTTCTATACCCCTCTGCCACCGTTTTTTAAATACAAACGAATTTTAATTTTTTCTTTGTCTTTAAATACTATCTACAGTAAACCACCGGCTTAATTTACAATTTACCTAGGTAGGCCATGGAAGGTTGTATTTTAAATTGATCTGACAACTATTTGACATATAAGGTAAAAATTAATTATTTTGTTTGATTAATAAGGAATAAATGCTTAAAAAATAAAAATTTGCTTATATTTAAAAAACAGTGGCAGATGGGTATAGAAAGATGTATGGATATTTTGTAGGTAAATTATTGGTCTATTCAAAAATGGGATAAAATATAGTATGTTGTATTTAAAAAAAATGAGTTTTAATAATTATTTAATATCGGTAAAAATGATAATTTTTGGGACACTCTGTAGGATATATTGCTATAACAGCATATAGGTCTTTTAAATACATGCATTGTCTAACCCAAAAAAAAATTTTTAGTATCCAGCTCGGTTAGGCACGTAAATATTAAACCTTTTTAAAATGGTGATTTTCCTTAAAAAAAATAGTGATTAATTATTTGCTTAAAAACGGTAAGATATAGGTATAGGGAGATGTTAATAAAACTTTGGTTAGATCTTGCAACGCTGCACTGGCCAAAATATTCTTAAAATGTAGCCTATTACCTGTTATGGCCGTGTGGCAAATTTCAAAAAGTTTTTTTTTCGTTCCCCAGAACTTTTAATAGGACACTCAACGTGAATTACCCTATATTCTTCATCAATTTATTATTTAAATGCTAGTGCCTTTTTTATAAACCCGTATTTAAATATATCTAATAAAAAACTTTAGTCAATTATTAATAACATTTACTACCACGTGAAATAGTGGTAAAAATTAAAATTAAGTAGTAAGTTGCATAAATTTAACGCCGCGTCTTTACTTATTAAGGATATATAAAATGAGTGTAGCATGTTACTCAACTTGTACATGTAACTTTGTAGTCATTTGAGATGAGATTAAAATATATAAGAGTTTTTGCAATATCGCCATATTAATTTTCTTTTTGTGTATAAATTTAATTATAAAATATTTTTTAAGTACAGTTGCGGCCATAAAATTTCGGGCAAAATTTGACAATCCGTGTAAAAATCATTGATTTTTCGTAAACCAGGCTTTCACCTGATAATTATATATTTGAAGTACACAGTCACGTTCACAGGCCTTTTAATATCAATTTCTTAGCTAAAACAAAACAAACAAAGACTTGAAGTAAGCGAAATTTCATTAATTTATGCAGAAAACTAAAATCAAATTGAATATCAACTAATAAACTATAAAACAAAAATCAGTATTATATGATAGCTTCATTCTTTTCGATCACCAAGTCCAATCTTTTAGGAATCGAAGCGAATAATGTTCTAGTATAATCCTCAGTCAAACTATTCCACGCCTCTTGAATTTGTGCCCATAACTCTTCTTCATTTGCGGGCTGAACATGTGGTGACTGGATTTTTTTAACTATCAGTCCTCATACATTTTCCATCGGGTTGACGTCGGGACTTCGCGATGGCCAGAGAAGGATTCTAACCTGGTTATTTCTTGACCAGTCGGTGACCCTTCGGGCTGTATGAACCGGACAGTTGTCGTGCTGATAGATAAAATCATTCCCATAGACATTATAGGCCGCTGGCAGCATGATATTTTCGAGTATTTCTTGATAAGAATTGGCGTTAAGTCTGCCCTGGATATGATGGCAAACGCCCACCCATCCTGCGCCGATACATCCCCAAACATTGACCGAAAACCTACCACTCTGTTTTATCTTTTGGGTGTATGTCTCTTCAAATCTTGAATTTGGGGTCGCATACTTCCATTAAAACTTGACTGGAAAACTTTTTCATCACTAAATATAACCCTTTCCCAGAAACGTATTTCCCGTGGTAGGTATTCTAGGCAAAATCCAACCCTTTCTTGTTTATTTGCCTGTGTTAAAAAGGGTTTTTGGGCCGCTCGACGGCATCGAAGCTCCGAAAATTTGTTGATGCAGCGCCGTGCTGTTCTGTCGGAGCCAGGAAAAATTGTTTCTAGTTTCGCAGAAGGGGCTGTTTTAAAAGGATTTATTCGAACGCAGCTTATCAAGTTTTCGTTTTGTTCCTCGGTTGATATGTGTGGACGACCGCTACCTTCCTTTCTCTCGTGCGAATTTCTATCATGAAATTTTTGTTTGATATCATGAACCGAACTCTTTGGCACTCCGACTCTCTCCGCAACAGATTTTTCTGAGTAGCCCTCCTCCAGCAATATAACAACTTGAACTTTTTTTGCTACTGATATGCATGGCATGGTTCAAAGAACTTGATATATTTTTTGGACAATGACAGATTTCGAATTAGTGTCAAAAGTAAAGGTAAGCTGGTTACTGAAGGCTGTTTTACAACACCTAAAATCGTTACCCGAAATTTTGTGGCCGTAACTGTACATTAGCATTTACTTTTAATAGAATGACAATTGATGTCAACTTAAATCGATTTCAGTGACACTAAGGCTTCATTTAAAATGATTACCCTCAAGTTGCCGTATTCTTGTGCATATCTAATGCCAGGCACACACACTGAGAAAATCCTAGGAGGAAAAACAGCGCAGGCCTGAACAGTCCGGGGAACAAAGGCACCCTCAGACAAAAACGCACCGAAAATCCTTAAGGCCATGATCGCGCAGTTTTTTCCTCTAAGAATTTCTTTAATGTGCGTGTCCGATAAAATGGGGTTTCTCTTTTACCGTTAAATAAATAAGAGCAATACGTTTTGTATTGTATTGTATTGTAGTGAATGGCTCGGCTCAACATAGCCCTACTTTCACTTCGACTTCGGAATATCTTTTGTGGATTAGTTGATCCCGTCAATTCCCAAACTTTTTGCGAAGTTGGATATGTTTGGATGGGTAAGTTTTGTTACACCTTTGAGAGACAAAAATGCTTCTCTCAAAAATTTTAGCTTTTGGCGTGCTATTCGGTGCATTTGCATAGTATATATTCCTTGGTAAGCGGTGTGTTTACCAGCAGAAACACTACGACACCAAATTGGGTTTGAAATAACGAAAACAAAATGTAATAAAAATATTCTTGCGAAAGTTATGTTTGTAGTTTTAGTTGATAATATTATTAATGAGACAACATTGAAGAAGTCCTTTTCGATTTAAAAATTTTAAAGAGGCAACCAAATGTTAGCTAACGGCAGGAACAGCTTCGTGCATCATAAGTGACTAAAAAAACTTAGGCTAAAAAAAGCAGAAATAGATGAGTAAATCTGGAACTACAGTTTTATTGCAATAAAGATAGTAAGGTTAGTAATCAATTAGATGAAATGAAATAGACATCGGACAAGCTTGAATTAGGATATTTATGTGCAAAGCAATTTTATTCACAGTTTTATTTTAGGAAACGCCAAGTTAGATGGCGGCTAAGGTTTTGCAAAAGTGTACAAAAGCTAGCCTTGTTTATTAACACGTCACCCTGGAAATGCTTATATACCAGCTTGTAATAGGACGGGACAACCGACAAATTAGACCATAGTGGGGGGTTTTTTGTACTGCAATTAATGCCGCATGAAGAAACGTATTTGCGTTTTGAATAGGGCTTTTTTATTTATATTTTATTTATTTTATCAGCATGAGTTTAAAATATATTAACTTAAATTGTTCAATAAAAGGGTGTCAAGAAAATTTGTTATTTATTTATTTAGCCGAGAGTTTGTTTATGGATCTTTTTTATTTAAGTAATTTAATTAGAATTAAAATAACTGTTTAAATATGCAAAATCGGACAAAGGTCGGTATTCTTGATAGACGCAGTGTATAAAATAAAAAAAAGGCGTGGCCTTCGAATTTTTTTGTACAGATCCAATTTTTTTGAAAATTTGGAAATAGGTTTTCTTCACCCTTTAGATCAAAGTTTATATACGCTTTAAGTGTGATTTTTAAATTTAGGAGGTAAAAACCACCCCTTATGCTAAAAGATTAAAAAACCATAGAAGCAGAACTGTGAATAATTAAAATTATATCTTAATATGTAAAATAAATATATTTTTTTGCTGTGGGTCATAATTTACATCATATTTGTAATGTTTCAACCCTTAGAAATCACCTTTCATAACGAAATTACCAAAAAAAAGTTTTTATCTTAAAATTATTTAATGGTGCATATTCTGTAGAAATAAAATTATTTTAATAGTTTAGGGTAGAATAAATAAATAATTACAAAAATTTAACCCTTAAATAACCACGCCCTATGAGATTTACAAAAAAAAATGGTTTGATGATTCATAGAATATATGAAAACTAAATATATTTTATTATTAACTTTCTACCAGCCCAGCCCAGTTTATTCCGTTGTTTTAACCTTTAAAAACCACCATTGGCAGCAAAAAAAAAGGGTTCAGTGTTTAATATATCGCTGTAATTCTTAAAAACGACCCTTGATTTAAAAATATCATAGGTTTGAAATTGATAGGGACATTGTTGTCGTTTTTTTTTAATCTGGGGTCATACCATATGTTATGTTAAAATTGACATGCAAGCTTTTGCCTTGCCAATCGTGTTTATTTCTCTCAACTGGGAACTTTTAGCAGCCGTATCTCTGTTGGAGCAGTACATCATAATTTCTAGGATAAACCCCTCATTTACTGTACTATGATTGCTTTATGATCTAGTTTCACGACAAACCAATAAGGCTGTAGTCAATTTAAGTGAATATAAGGGCCGGACTGCATTATAATTGTTATCTCTTTTCCATAGCAAATTTGTTTTGAGTCGGATTATTGATATGAAGTGACCTATACATACAGTCACAGTTGTTAAGGCATCTAAAAGTACCATCTGTGGCAGAACCACTCAAAAACGTATTTTTGTTAAAGTAGATGAGCAACAAGAGTTATACAATCAAAGTCTCATAAGAATAACACAGGTTCCAAATGATTTATATGGAAGTCTTAAATCCAGTAGCGCAGCTTTATTTGTTGTGTTCTTAAATGCCAATGCTCCGGATTATGAAAAAATTGCGGGCCTGACGTAGCAATTAACAAATATTTTTGCGGCCAGTAAAGTAATAAATGCCAATGACACCTAATACAAGCGCATGGTAGTGCGCCAGGCCAAATTCCGGCCTGACGCACCTAGTTTTTATATGACGCGAAATGTTTTCCCCCTCTTACAACTTCGGCACGGTCCCACATAGAGGTATGAGATTTGGTATGTAAAATCATAAGGATATTTTAATCAACTGTGACTAAATTGAAAAAGTTATGTCAAGTGGTTTTTGAGATATTCGAAAACTACAGACTCCAGACGATCAAAAGGAAGAAAAGGAAAAAAAAATACATTTAAAGGGCAAACTTGATAGGAAGGTAAAGGAATTAAATATAAAAGATGAGTTGTTTGAAAAAGAAAAAATTGAATTTGAAGAGAAAATAAAAAATTTGACTGAAGGGCTAAACAGAAAAAATGCAGATAATGATGCAAAGGATATATACATAAAGAGATTAAAGAGAAATACAAAAGATTTTCAGGATGACGTTTTTTTGGCTGAACGGGATTATGAATCAAAGATTGACAAACAGAAAGAATATTGTGATAAATTAAATAAGGACATTTTGGGTTATTTGGAAAAAATTAAAAACTTGCAAGAATATATTTATCAACTTAAAAATAATAAAAAAGAGCTTGAATGTGATTTGGAGGAATTTGAAAAAATTAAGGAAGGTATGATCAACACCATTAAAGTTCTTACTGAGGAAAATAAATGTTACATTTCTGAACTAACAGAATTAAAGAACACGTTGATAGGGGAGAAAGATCAAATACTTTCTCACAACAATAACCCTGATATAAGAGAACTATCGAATGCAGAGAAGGATATTGGTGAAAGAAGGGAGCATATTGATAAGGACAAAACCACTCAGAGGATACTTATTTTGTGTGAAGAAAATGGTAGAAATTTGGACATCGCCTTGAGAAAGCTGTTTTCCCGGGAGAAGTGTGCCATACAAACTGTAATTAAGCCTGGTGCAACGTACAGTGATGTATTAAATAATGTAGACTCTCTGGCTAAGGATTTTACAAAGCTGGATTTTGTCATAGTTATTGCAGGTGTAAACGATTTTTTAAAAAACAAAAAATATCCTAGTATGAAATTTATAAATTCTAGAATAAAACTTTGTTCTCTTACTAATCTGATCTTCTTGTCTGTTCCAATTTCCAATTATTATAGATACCAAAGTGTTAATAGGTATATATTTAAATTTAATTACAAATTAAACAATTTTATTGATATTGTCAGAAAGTACTCCAATGCAAGCGTTTTTACGGTTTAGTTCAGTCACATATATCATATGGTTTAATATTTTGGGGAAACTCAGCTTATGTAAATAGAGCCTTTGTTTTGCAGAAAAGGATAATTAGGTGTATGTTAGGTCTACCACCGGGTGCGCACTGCCGTCAAGCATTTATAAATTTAGGAATTTTTACCCTCCCGTCCCTCTTTATATACCTGCTCATATTTTATGTGAGGCAGAATGAGGCTGAATTTCAAAGAAACTCTGATATACATACTAATAACACAAGAAATCAAAATCAGCCACATATTTCATATTCTCGTTTGAGTGTCGTCAGAGTTCCCATACATTTCAGGGAATTATTTTTTATAACAAGTTTCTGCAACTCTTCGGTAGTATTGAAAGCACTAAACTCCTAAAAAAAACTTTTGCAGAATTTCTTAGTTGGACAAGCCTTTTATGATGTGAATGAGTACTTATCAATGTAAATTTTAAATAGTGATTTAGTGTTATTGTTAATATTTTGTGCTTGTGTAGTTTTAGGATAATTTTAATGTTCATTTTAATATGTAATAGATTAGGACCTTTTATTTTATTTATTTTACTTATATTAATTTATATTATGACAATTATGATAAGCTGTGGCTACATAGCTTGAGTGATGAATAAAGATGACTTTACTTTACTTTACTTTACTTTACTACTGAGTGACTGACCCATTTTTTGTTCATTTATTTTATATAAGTGTTTTTAGTGGGATAGCACACTTCATTTAAATAGTTTTTCGTCATTCTTTATGGTCAGTTTTATTAATGCCAGCGAAGTAATAACGCCGTCGATTCACCTTTGACCTTGTCCTTATAAAAGTAGATTTTAGTGTGTGGCTCCTGTTTATTTCCAAAAGTAACAGTATTTTAAAATAAAATAAATATTTTGCTTCCTTAAATAAAAAAAATAAATTTGTTTTAAAATGCAAGAGGGCCAAGTTTGTTTATTTATTCACTGACCTTAAATATAAGTTCTTTTAAGATATATGCAAATAATATTATTTAATATTTACCACAAGAATAGATTAATGTAAATCAATGGATTTCTTTTAGCAAAATATTTATTTATATTAGTATAAAGGTAGCCTACATACAAATAAATAAATATAAAAAAATATGTGATGAAATATTTTAAACCAAAAATAAAAAAATAAAATGTGGATATTTAAATCTTGTTCTATATAAGTGTCCTAACCCACAAAAAAATTGCATATTTCCCTGGGTGGCAAAAAATCATGTGTGTCTATAGACTGACAGAACCTTGTTATCTAGCCCAGTCAAATTTACCATCGTGGTTTGTTTGACTGGGCTTACGCGTAACCGTACATTAAACCGTATTTTGCGGGGTTGCAACAAACCCTGTAAGATCTTCATTTTTACTATATCCAAGAAATCGCGCCAACGTTTTTTGCAGCGCGCAAAGTAGTTATTAAAGTTTCTTGTAAAATTTTGAGGGTTTTAAACCCATCAGCAATAAAATGTAGATCTGTAAAAATTATTGGTTTAAGCAAAGACAATTGTAGTTTAACTATGGACCCACAAAGCAATGCTAAATTTTTGGTTATAGGTTTGGACGCTCGCTTACTGGAGCAAACGTCTATCGGGAGAAAATACATTCAAACACTGCTATACCGGGTGACACAGTGAATATGCAACAGCCTATAAGTTTTTTATTTACTAGAATTAAATTTTGAAATTTAGGTGATACATCCGATATAAAGACGTGCTATTACGGACTAAATTAAACCATTTTTAAAAATTATTTCAAAAACTATTTTATTATTTATTAATTAAACATGGCGCAGCCGGTATAGAACTTAATTTAAAGTAAGTTTTTCAAGAAGATGGAATTTAATAAGCCCTGCGGATTAAGCCTTAGCGGCAATATTTCTGGAAATTTTCAGAGTTTTAAAGAAGAGGTTTCGATTTATTTTTTGGCTACAGAAACCAGCAAGAAATCCAGGGAAGTTCAAGTGGCCCGACTTAAAAATCTTTTGGGCGCTGAAGTTCTAAAATTATACAACTCTATCTCAAATTTGCCCAAACAAGATGAGTCAGTAAAAAGTATATTTGATGTTCTGGAAAAATATTGTACGCCAAAGAAAAACGAAAATATGTCATTATTTAAGTTTTTGAGCCGAAAACAACATGATACAGAACCTTTTGATAATTTTTTTGCTGAATTAAAGTATCTTGTTAACGAGTGTAATTTGGAAGTTCAAGAAAAAAGATGTTAAAGGCTCAAATAACTTTAGGAATTTCATCTAAGTCTATACAAGAAAAAATATTGAGAAATGATTTGACTTTGGAAAAAGTTATAAGTTGCTGTAGATCTGCAGAATTGGCCAATAAAAATATGAAATTAATCAATGATGTTGGAAGTTCCAGTTGTGTTACAGTAGAAGGTGTAAAATCAAAGAAGATAGTAAGTAACAAGAATTTTGGCAACATAAAATCTTCCTGTTTTCGATGTGGTGGTATTCATAACTTTGGAAGTTGTCCAGCAAATGGCAAAACATGTACAAAATGTGGTTGCATAAACCATTTTGCAGTCGTGTGTAGAAGTTATCAGCGGAAAAAAGATATAAATGAAATTAATGAACCAATTGCAAGTGAAGAAGAGTTTTTTCAAATGGATTCAGTTTTAACGGTGAATTCTCTAGAAAAATCAACCATTTGGTATAAAGACATTGAAATTGAGGATCAAAAAATAAAATTTACCATGTAATTATGTAAAACAGGTTGGTTTACAACACAAAATTAAAAATACTAACATTAGAAAACCCCCGTATTCCTATACATATTCTTGGGGAAGTTACTGTAAAAATTGAAAATGAATCTAGCTTTTTTCTTGTAAATTTTGTAGTTGTTAAAAATAATTTAGGTCTAATATTGGGATTAAAAACATGTGTTAATTTAGGGCTGATCAAAAGAATTGATTCTATTTGTCAAATTAATAAAAATAAGCTTGTTTCTGAATACAATGATGTTTTTGAGGGTCTGGGTTGTTTTCCAGATATCTGTAAAATAAAACTTAAATCTGATGCGATCCCAGTTGCAAGTTCTGCTCGAAGAATACTCATTAAAATAAGAGAAAAGTTTAAACGAACTCTTACTCTTACTCAAATGACAAGTGTGTATACATGGTTGAGAAGAGAACTTTGAGGCGGATCAGGTAGGCTAGAAATATATTTAGGGTGCAATTTAAAATTTAGGGTTACTTTCGGTTAAATAGGATAGGATGCACGATGTTAAATATGATTAACAGTTTTTTAAATTATATTTTTAATTTTATGACATCCACACATAACAAAAAATGCTGGAATTATAAAATAAAAGTTAATATTGATTTATTATTAAGAAATCGAACGATCCGTTTTTTTTTTCTTCAATTTAACAATATATTAATGAATAGTTTTCCAGAGTTAAATACCTTTAATTTTTATTTAACGTCTTGTATATCGTATTGTTGTTTCTGCGCTGTGATTTTTTGGGTAGTGGTAATAATAAGACATTAAAATGTGTATTCTTACTGACGTTTTTCAGGTAGGTTTATACAAATGTCTAGAAATATTTGTAAATAGTATAATTTATTTTAACTTTCATACACTAAACTGGCCTTTAACAAAGTGTTTTTTGTTAAATTTGGAGGCTCCATGTTTAATTTTTAACAGACAGACATGCAAAGTAAAAAAATTACATAATTACATAATTAAAATTGTATTATTAAACACGAAAAAAATGTTTAAATTATTATTAATATAAGAAGTTTGGTCTATTTCCCGCAGAAATAATTAATTAATAATTACTGTTACCATTATAAAAGCTTTGGCAACAGTGTTCATTTATATAACAGCGTGTGAACGTATTTTCTCCTGATGGACGCTCGTTCCAGTATGCGAGCGTCCATACCTATTACCATTTAGGATTGCTTTGTGCGTCTATAGTGAAAACTATAATCGTCTTTGGTATAAGTAAATGTTAAGAAAATAATTTTTTACTCCTGTTTTATAAAAATAAATATTCGTAAAAGCTCTTTTAAGATTGATTATGGCTCTTGGGTACCTTAATATAAAAAATTACAAAGTTTTGTCAAATTCAGGCTTTATTGGAAAGGTGTAAAATTGTCATCATTTTAAAAATTTTAAATTATCTCAAATTTAATGCACTTTTAGCAAAAACGTGTGGAGAAATTTTATGTAGAAAATGAAATATCCTTGATACCTCCTAGGGTTAAAAAAAACTTTTTATTGCAAAATAAATACAAAAAACCTATTTAAAACAATTCAAACATCGTATATGTTTCCTTTTTATTAGGTTTTTGTTCAGAATTTTTTTCCCGCGGAGAAAAAAGCTATCAAGGCCTTTAAAATGAGCGTGGCGAGACGTGTTTTAATTAGAATTTAAAAGAGATTAAATTTTATCAATTTTTGCTTTTTTTTGGTGGTAGTAGAATATTTTTTAAAAACAAAATATACTTTTATTAAAAAAATATTTTATGGTATATGTATTTTATTATTAAAACATAGTGTGTTATTAATTATTTAAAGTAAAGCAATAAAAGTATTTAAATTAAAGCCTTTTAAATGGAGGTGGATGTCTACATGAAATGGCTTAATGTCTGTCGTGCTAGCTAGACAGGTAGCTTGTTAATGATTAAAATACTGTCGAGCAAATTGTGGATGCACCGGATTCGGTATTAAATATTACATGTTTTGTTAAGATTGCGTAAGAGTCAATTGCCCAAAGGCAAGCGACCATAAAATATCTAAAGGAAACAAAAAAATATAAAGAAAATGAAGTAGGCGTTACTCTTAATGTCCAATACTTTTGGCGTCAAATATTTCTTTACGGACAAGATGATGATTTTTAAAATTTTTTCATATGCATGTTTTTTGGGATGCTGATCACGAATCCATTAAAAAAAAGTTGAAAACCTTTAGTTTTTAAGTTATAAGGCCTCCAAGTTGACTAACTTCCACAAAAACAATTCTTTCCACAATTTCTCCTTTTTGGAACAGGTTACCAGTAAATAGGAACATACATTGATTAGGCACTTCCATATTAAACAAAAACACAAAAATTTTAAGGCCAATTTTTAGTTAAAAACACCTTAAGTATTTTTTTTTCGACATTTTACTTGCACCTGCCCTTCCGATTTAAGGTATTTTGCAATGAGCCGTTAGTTTAAGAAGTATCGATTTGGCATAAGCGTGGCATCATAAACTCTCTTTGGAAAAGGCAACTATGGCTGATTCAGAATTTTACAAAACTTAAGATTTCGGGTCTAATTTGACGGACCAAATACCCAAAACTCTTTTGAGTTACGCCAGATTCGCTACATGGGGTAATTAAGGGTTGCTGATTACGAATTTCGGATCAGACTTTTAAATATAAAATGGCGGATCCAATATGGCGAAATGAATTTTAATAATCTTGTTGGTAAACTTTCAGTGATCTTTAATAAAGTAGCTATTTTAATTAAATTTTTAATGTTTAAATACATACATCTCCAAAACTGTTAACTTAAAGTGCACAGTATCTCTAAAAAGAAAATAAACATATTTTTGAAATGAGGTATGACTTGACCACCTCTTCTATTTAAAATTTTACTTTTTGTACCATCCCCTCCTTAAGGATTACTAGAATAAGAGTTACGTTATGATAAATAAATGCCCTTCTTTAAATTAAAATTGACGAGTCCAAGGGTTTTTCAAAAAAAAAAAAGGATTTGCCCACAAGAGACTTTTTTTCGCTTTTGTTGAGCATATTGGTGCAGTACAAAGTGACCGTTATAGTTTATTTGAAAAAAACTTGAACTGGCCACTATGTCCGCGTTTTCATTTCTAAAATGTCTAAACTTTAACAATTGCTACATTCTAGCCTTCACATTTTAAATATTACATGAAGAAACTACCTTTTTTTGGCTTTTGTGGAACGTCCCAGGATTAAAACAGAAAATTATGTATTCATTTTCTCCCCGCAAAGAATTTTTTATTTCTAACTCTTTGTTTTTTACAATCCTATAAAGATTGGTATTATTTTTTTTCAAATTTTTTTCTCTGTATGTAAGATATTCTCTTTGGCAAAAACGAATTGAAAAAAAATGTAATTTTTGCAATAACCTCTTGTTTCCCTTACATACTTTTGTCTATAGTAACTGGTTAGAGGTGTAGATAGTGTATCTCTATTTACTAAACTATAAAAACCTCGATTTATTATGCAATAATGGTCATCTTAAATAAGTTTAGTGGCCAGAATGCAATCAATATTATTAGATAAAATTAGTATAATATTATTATAAATTAAAAGTTAAGTAAGGTTTTTATTTTAAAATGAAAGTTATTAGCTGTAAAATAAGCAGAAGAATTAATATTAATAGGAACAAGTTTTAATGCAAATAATAGGAATTTTCGGGCAATAAAAGACGTATAGTTAGTTAAACCAGAATGATGATACTATTAATATACATATGACATTTAAAGTGTCAAGGCTGGACCTTAAACCACTTAATTATTTTTTTTTAATTTTAAATAACCATCAGAAGATTTTGTGTACATATATATATATATATATATATATATATATATATATATATATATATATATATATATATATATATATATATATATATATATATATATATATATATATATATATATATATATATATATATATATTACGTTGATTTTTATTAATATACAAGGGACTGTATAAAAGCTTACATTGGTTTAGGATTAGTAACTTAATATCTTACATTTTTAAGGTTTTGTAAAAAATTTTAAAGAAAAAATAAAACTTAGACAGTCTTAGAGGCATACTTTTCTAAAAACGCTTCTAAAACAGAGTTATTCAAAAAAGGTAATAGCTAGATTAGCTAATACATTTTTTAAATCTAATTCTTCATCAGAATTTGATCCACACATTCCTGGGAACACCAGTGAGTAGGTGACCCAACATTTTTACCAACTATCAGTGAACCTCACTTAATTACTCAGACTAAATTAAATGACTTGGTACGTGACCTAGAATTGTCAAAACAAAAATCGGAACTTCTTTGTTTCAGACTTCAACAGTGGAACTTGTTAGATAAAAAGCAAGTGTTTTACTTTTTTGAAAACGGAATGTAACATCCCATTTTTTTTTAATAGAAGAGTCGCTATGTGTCTGCTGTGATATTGATGGTTTAATGAATGAGCTTAATATGGAACATGATGCTACCGAGTGGCGTTTATCCATAGATTAATTCCAAAACGTACTATTTTTGTATTGTATAAAATTTAATTTTTTTTTTAATGAAACAGTACTTAGATAATTTTATATGGGCGCTTTTCTGGTAATGCTTCTGAAACAACGTCGTTTCAAGTAACCGATGTATGTTTAATGAATTCTAAAATTAAATACCTCTATATAATACAGACTTCTAAAGTTTAAAAATAATTTAAATAAAATAACGGAAGTTTTTAACGCGTGCGTTCCTGAAAACGCTTCTGAAACAAGTTTATCACAAGAAAACAATGTATGCCTTATATGATGCATCCCTTAATTAAATATTTTATGCACCATATAGAATTAAAGGGAATTGTAATGCCACAATTAAACTTTAAAAAAGAGACTTGCTTTTTTAAAAACGGAATAAAGGACCTTGCCGCATAAGGGGGGGGGTTAGTCGGCCTTTTAACTTTTGAAATTCTTACCCAGCTAGGCTTGTTGGGGAATAAAAAGACGTGCTTTTTGATTTACGTGGGTGCTTTAGAAAGTATTTTATTGAATCATGAAGATTCCCCGTTTTTTTATTTCTCAGCCGCGTTAAAGTATTTTTTAGTTTGCGCTTAATAAAAGGTCTTTAAAGCGCGGATAAAGCACATTTTTTTTCAAACATTTTTGGCGGGAATTTCATTTTTCTTTTTAGGCTCTAAAATTTTTTATAATTTTTTAAAAAACTATTGACTCACGTCATGATATTTTTTTTTGTGATGTTTCTTAAGTAGATTTAGCTTTCTGTAGTTTAATTGGTTTCTATCTCATTTACATTACAGTCAAGTCTTTAAGTCGATTTTGATATAAAATGGCAAGTTCGAGTCGTCGATGTTGCAAAAATCCAGCCGATAAGTTTTGTTATATATGTGAAAGATTTATTAGATTTTTATCTAAAAAAATTAAAAAAGCCTATTTTTATACAGGGTGATTCATAAGGAATTGTCAATACTTCAGGTTCGTAGTCGGGGTCCAAAAATAAACATAAAAGCCTATACAAATATGGGTCCGCAAGGCCTTCGTTTTTGAAATACAGGCTGTTAAAATTTTTATTTATTTTTTCTATTTTTTAAATATAATGTAAATATTGGAGTAAAAATTGGTATTCGGGGGTTCTTTGGTATGAGGGATTCGAATCTAATCTTATTACGGCTCTTTCTTGTAGAAAGCGCCACCTACACGTCTTTTTATTATTTTGAACTATCACTACTTTTTGGCACGACCCTGTAATACATTTTTGAGTAAATTATATAATTGTTTTGTCATTTTTACGTCAAAAAGGTATACTTGTTAAAAGTTGATATGAGCAACCGTTTTCGAGATATTTGGATTTAAAAAAAATTACGACGCATTTGATTTTATTTTACCAAAATTTTTAAAAAATTAAAGAAAATGTATAATTAAACAATATGTATTTAAATTTTCAATAAAATTATTGTTTTTAAATTATGTTCGGCAAAACATAAGCTAGGTTTTATAATTTTTGAAAATTCCACCATTTACTTCTAAGCACATGTCAGCTCTGTGGTGAACATCCTGTATCTTGGAAACGAAGGCCTTGCGGACCTATATTTGTATAGACTTTTATATTTATTTTTGGACCCTCAGTACGTACCTGAAGTATTTACATGTTCTCATGAGTCACCCTGTATTTGAAGTTAATTTTTTCATAATTTTTAAGTGGGTAGTAGGGGGTCAAAAAACTTATTTGGCTATTTTTCGATATTTTCTTACAAAAAACTTTTAATTATATTATAATTTTTTTATTAAATAAGTTTTGAAATAAAAAGATTTAAGATAAACTGGTAAAGACGAACTTATTTTTAAAGGACCCCCCAATTTTCCATGAAAAATGGGTATCGGCCAGTTCTTTTGAAACATCGCATATTAATAGTTTTCAACAAGCTAGTTATAAATCGTAACAGGCACAAAACCCTTCAACCCTTCAACCCCCAAAAATCACCCTTAAAGGTCACTGGGGTTATTTCTTATAAAAAATGGGTCTCGGCCAATTTTCTTTAAACTTTGCATAGTGATAGTTCTCAAAATACTGATCAAAAGTCCCCACAGACACAATACCCAAAATTCCCCCAAAATCGCCCTAAGGGGTCACTGGGGATGATTTTGACTCATAGTTTGCTTAATTTCTCTGCGGAATTTTTTGACCCCCTATCACCCTTTTAAAAATTATAAATAAAATCCATGAAGCTAGATCTACAAAAAAAAATTACATAATTTTTTTTTATCCTGTCATGGATCAATTAGCTTTGTCAAAAAAATTATAAAAATTTTTAAAGCCAAAAAAAATAGAACTTCCCGCTAAAAATTTTTAAAAAAGATTGTGCTTAGTCCACGCTTTAAACACCTTTAATTTGGCGCAAATTAAAAATTATTTTAAAATCTGTGCTTTTTAATTAGCTGTGGAAACCTTTTTTGTAGAGAATAAAAATTTTTCCATTTTCATGGCACCTTGTAAAGCTTAAAGAACATTTATTTACTATACTAATTTTTTCTAAGCAAAAATAGGCACAGACCTTACTTGACCAAAAAAAGCTGAAGTCGAAACTTTTTAAATGAGCCTGGCAAAAATTTTTTTTATTAGAATTTAACAGAAATATATTTTTTTACACTTTAATAATGTTTGTTGATTTTTCTTTACATTAGTTTTTTTTTTAAATAGAATTTTGGGCCAAAAAAATGTTCTTTCACAGCGCTATTTTGATAATAAACCATAGTTTAATATTTATTAGTTAAATTAAATCCACACAAATATCTACGAAAAATGGTTTGGTGCCTATTCCCACTTAACCTATATATTATTAAAAGAAGTGTTATTTTTATTTAAAAAGTAATACAAATTTATTAAAAGTGCCAAAACCATTGGACATCAGCCGCATTTATGTCCCTTTCAAAATTCTAAGATCGCTTACATTTTCGCAAATACCTTCTGCGCACTCTTCATAGAAAATGTAACATTTATTACCAAATTTTCGTGCACACACAGTCAAGGCCACCGACAGGGACTCAGGAGGTGTCCGTCGACCCTCCCTGGGTTTTTAAAAATTACCTTAAATAAAACAATTTCCATCCCAATCCTTAAATTTTACAATATCGTCTAGAAATTTAAATGGGTTTGACTACACAGGTCCCCAAAAAAGTGGTGTGTGCTGGGTGCTTTTCTAGCGTATTTTTTTTCCGCTGAACACGAATCTGAAGTCAAAATTGGAGGTGAAACAGCAAAAAAATCGAGAAAATCCCACACACGGTACATTTAGCGGCAGAAACCTGCTACCACGGAATGTTTGGACGGCTATATAAACTATACAAAATACAAAAAAAAATCATAGAACCAAAAAGAGAGCTTTTAAAATTATCTATAAAAAGTTTTATTAACATTTTTAATAACTTAAATAATAAAAGAGATATAAACGAAAATGTAGTTTAGACAAATAATTTCAGTACAAAACGGATTTTTTTTAATTAAAGTGATTTTTGAGTTTTTTAATAACAAATTATTTATTTTATTTATTTAAATCCCAAATCACTCATATTTGCAATAAAAATCTAAAAATAACAAAAAAAATTGTTTTCAAATTATTTTCGCGGGTATGCCTTGAAAAAATCCTGATAATTCGGTTTTTTGATTATAACTCAAAAAATAATGTATTTATACAAAAAGGTTATCTAACTTAAATTAAAAAAAAAAATCGGTAATATCTGATAGTACGCCTTTTTTATTATTTGCTGCTGGACCCCCAATTTTGACTTCAGATTCATGTTTAGCGGATAAAAATACTCCAAAAAATCCTAGTTCGACACCCAGCACACACAACTTCTTTTTTTGTGGGCCTGTGGTAATATTTACAAATTGAAGTTGTGGTATATTTTTGTGTGTTTTTAATTTAATTAATTCTAGACTAGTAAATTGACTAAAACTTTTTGACCCCCCCTACATTTTTTCCTGGCGGCGGCCCTGCCCACAGTGTGCTTCACAGCCTTTTAAACATTTACAAGCTAATCTGCCTAGCTAGTACGAATGGGTATAAAAATAAAATCCGATATAAAAGGAAAAAAGAGGCTAAAATTAATGGAAATCTGTACAATTTAACAATCATCTCTCTGCCAAATTTAATGAAATTAGATTTTGCAAGGCTCATTTTAAAGGTTTTAACACTGCTTTTTTGCTAAAAAAGCGCAGCAGTAAAGAAGAAAGCGATTGTTATATTACTTGTGAAGACTTCTTTGATAGTAATAGCATAAATTTGTAGTATTGTTAATCCTAAAGAGAATTTGGTTAGGGGGAAAGGGAATGGGGGTAGGACAATTTTACAACTTTTTTTTCAGGTTTTTTCTCTTAAGTGAATGTCTACAATAATCTTTTGATTTTTGTACGTGGTAATTTGATATAATAAAAAAATAATAATTAAATAAATTATATTTTAAATAAAATACGTAATTTTAATTTCAATTAAACAATTTACTTGCATCATACAATTTTTCTTTTTTACCGAACACCTAAACATAAAAAACAGTTAAAACTTTTGGTCAAAATAAAGAGGCCAATTTGCCGCCTAATAAGCAATAGGTATGAGGGGTGTTTGAAATAGGTCTGTTTTATTACGTACTGTACTATTAATTAATCTAATATTACCTACATTGTCGTTAAAATAATAATAAAGTTAGTAAACCTACATAACAGACACCAGATAAACTTTATTGACAATCATGCGGTTTTCTTTTTTAAAAGAATAACATAAGCGATATCGCCAAAATTAAGAATAGGTACATATGCTAACTACTTTAATAATCATTGAAATGTCTTACCAGGAATCTAAATGCCATTAAAAAAACTATAATTACAACCACTTATAAATTGTGTATACTTAATTTTTTGATTGAATTATCTTTTTTTTTTATTTTAAATAAGTGGTTCATACAGAATTTTTTGCCAAAAAATATACTAGGAGTTTCGTTTTAAAGATAAGGTTTTCTTAATTGTCTATAATACAATAATAAAATATGTATGATCGTGTTTGCCACTGTATCTTAGCATTAGTTTGTTGGTAAATATAATTACAAAATAAATAAAATAAGTTATATTTATTTTTTTTTATTAAAATTACTTTTAAAAATATATTAATAGGTTATTTAAAAAAATAAATAATTTAATTTAGACATTTTGTTGTGCTATCAAATTTTATACCTTCTGCACTATAACAAAAAATTACAACTTTAAAATATATTTCAAATTTCTAAAAATGTTTTTTTATTGACACAAAATTAAAAAAAATGGCTCTAATAGTGTTTAGCTTATAATTGACATCTAAATTTGCCCGCAACACAAATTATTTCCCATCGAACCGAAAAGCAACCAGTTAGTATAAGACAACATTTAGTTAATTTGTTAACCCCAATTCTAATTAGTGTTACTAATAACAATAAATAATTAGATAAAATTAAACAGTTACCATCACAATATTACACACTACTAGATACTCGTATAAGTGTTATTAACATCTAAATTTATAATATACAATATGCAAGATATTGTGTAACGTATTTTCAGGTATGGATGGGCCTTAAAAACAAATAGTAAAAAATGAAAAAGGTGAAAGGATAAAATTAGCTGTTTTGCCGACATACCATATTGCATTCATTCCTCTGTAACCTTGATAAAGAAGATTCTGACAACACAAGACACTAAACAAAAATGATACAAAATTTCACTAGGAATAACTTATATATTTATAAATGAAGGTAATCAAGTTATATTGTCACCCACAATTCATCTAAGACATTTTAAAAAAATAGTTTGATAAGGTGCTTTAATTTGGAAATTTGTGGGTGTATTTAAAGGCATAAAGGTATTTTGGCACTCTTTTTCTTTACGCGTTTTAGCTTATTTATGTATTTCTTCACTTAAAATTAAAAAGATTATATTTTTTTGTCAAATTTAAAATTATTATACAAAATAATATAGTAGAGGGTTTTTAAATAATAAAAAATATATATTTCTTATACTAAGTCCAAAATTTACGGTAGAAAAATAGTTTTTGTAAAACCGCCTCACGTAATTAATGGAACGCCCTCTTATTTGAAATTTTAAAAATAGAAGTTTGCTTTCAGATACACAGAAGGTAGAGAATGGCCCAAGATTCCAAGCTTATGTCATACTAAGGGGCGCTTTCATCCTGGCGGTGGTTGCTACCCCATCTTGGGGGTGAAAATTTGTTATTACATTTTAATTACAGAAATCAGTAAAGAAATAATTCCAAGTAAAAATGTCCATAACTTATTCGTATAATAACATTTCTCGGTTATACGCGATTGAAAGTAAAGTTTTTGCGAAAA
>JAHBCN010007229.1:44539-67885 GCA_019359885.1 Listronotus oregonensis | reverse complement strand
GTATGTATTAAAACCTTAAAACAATTAAAAACCAATTATTGACAGGTGCAAAAATTGGTCCAAGCTTATCTTACTAAACCAATTATTGACACAGGTGAATCACAAGGTCCCTAACACTTTCTTTAATATATCTTACCTATTTTTTGTTGTATAGACATTTTGAAGCAAATGAAACATTGCTTGACCTGTCTCATATAAAAAATAAAAAAGTTAAATGCTTTTAAATCAAACACTTACCTTAACTTTTTCACTATTAACCACTTAAATATTCAAGTAAAATGTGCACATGTTCACTTAAACAGCAATTTCTCCAAAATGGCTGATGAGACATAGTTGGAAGGGTATTACATTGTTGCCAAGGCATCAAGCAATATATTACCCTTTTAAAAGTAAACGCAAGTTTGTCAGATCTCTTAATTTTACATAGAATCAAATAAAATGTCAATAAATGGTAAAGTGTCCATAATTGGTATTTTACCTTACCTATAAAATATTTTCTAAATAGTTGTATACATTTAAACTTAAACCACATAATAAGCACTATTAAAAAATAGCTTTATAGCAGTCCCGAAATAGTTTTGTAAATATATTGTATAAGAAATACTGAAAACATACTTATAGGACCGTTTTATAATTATCACATTGGTAGTCATTTAACGGTTGTGTGATTTACTAAAGGATCTCCTAAAATTACTAAAGTGTTGTATAAACTGGGGCCCTTTTTGGTTGTAAAGATATTGTATAATGGTTTATAGCCATATTATAAGATTTTCACGTTTCTATAAGATATTCTGTATAATTGTTCTAACAACTTTAATAAAATTAGTTTTGCTAGTTGGGTAGAGTAGTCACAAAACAAGGCGCCCACAATATCATTGTCATTTAAACTAAAATAAACCTTTTCAAAGAAAGCAAAAATCGCATCCCCTGTACCCTTTGAATCCTGGAAAGCAATCTGAAAGACACTTAGCAGCTTATGTTTGGTTAGATGGGCGATTATACGCCTTTTAACGATTTTTTCTATTATTTTAGAAATTGTCGGTAACAAGGAGATAGGGCGAAAATAGAACCAAAGAATTCAAAGCAGTATGAAACATGATTTCTATAATTTTTATTGATATGCCATCTACACCCGATGCATCTCGACTTCCGCACCTGATTACCCGTACAATATCCAATACCTCCGAAAGACAGGTATCAGAGAATACAAGATTCTCCTCTTGATTCTCCCCCACGCTCAAGCGCAAAAAAGACATCGGATTAACACTCTCGGGAATATTTGCTGTCAGTTTAGCTGCTACAGTGCAATAATATTCATTAAAAGCACTCGCGTGAATCCAAATTATTCCCGGCAGGTCCGGCAGATCTTCCCCTGAGTTCATTAATAATTCTCCAGTTAGTTGTGGTTTTATTTGCAACATTAAGTTTTTTTAAATAATGAATAAATTTTGCATTTCTTATTACCCGTCTGTAAAGAATTGTATATTTACAAAAATACTGAGAAAAGGCCAAACTAGATGTATATTTCCGAATAGCATGAAGACAACGTAAGTTCCTTCCAGAAATTTTAATACCCTTAGTTATCCAATGTCTTTTCTTTTAAATTTTTATCTTCCTAATAGGAAATACATCATTAAAAATCTTAACTAAGATATTATAAAAAGATTCCAAATTATTATTTAAAGAAAATTTCCAGTTATAGGTGGAGCAAGCGCTATGAAACTTTAAATATAAGTCGAGGATAATATGGTTCATTTGCAAAATTATAAATACTAAATAAAACTTTTGTTTTTCATAAAAAAACATATCTACATCACCTTAAAACACCTATTTTTACACTAAATGAGTCTCTAATACATGAAAATAATTTTAGAGGAATTTAGGCCTGGGTTCCCACTTTTAAATAATTGGGTATCAAAATTGGGTCAAAAAATAAAATTACCTTTCAGATACCTCCTAAAATAATTGTATTCTACGCAGAAATAGCATATATGTTATCTCCAGCAAAAGGTATATATTTTCCATCTGATTCATTTTATTTGTAGCTTTTGTATCTCATGTTTACTTTTAAGTTTACTTAATGATATATTTTTTCTCAGTAGGTAGGTATATTACGAATAAGTATTGTTCAGAGACTTGAACTTACATCATCTTTTACTGTATTAAAAGCATTTAGTTTTTACCATAACATCCTAAATAACCTTAGACATGTTTATTTAATATTTTGAATTTTACTACCTTAGAATTATTCGAGGGGGAAACCGCAGCGAGAATCTGGTGTACACGCTGTGTGTAATCCGTGTAATCTCTGTATAATCCGTGTAATCTCCGGGTAATCCGTGTAATCCCTGTGTAATCCGTGTAATCCCTGTGTAATCCGTGTAATCCCGGTGTAATACGTGTAATCCTGAGTGTAAGCTGTGTAATCTTGGGAAAGGAACCAACTTTCTAAAGGCAAGAAAACGCGAAAAAAAGTAATTTTGGGTCATACATATATAAAAACTGTAGGTGTCTCTTTAAATCTCAGCCTGGACGTAGACAACATATGACATATTAAATAATTCTACTTTGTGATACAGAGATAAATCGTCACGTTTTTATTGACAGATTTCAGTTATTCAATTTTGTAATTTTTCCCTTTTCGTATTTAATTTATTAAGTATTGGGTGCCAGAAACTCCCTATTATTCCCCATATACAGCAAATGCTTTGGGCTGCACCAAATATATTTTTGGCACCAAGACGCATTCATTGTATCTCTATCTTTTATGTTTAATCGAAATAAAAGAAGAAAGAGGTATATTTAGTTAGCCGTGGTTGAAAGCAAAATTTGAATGTAAACCACCACACTTTTTATTTCTATTGGTCACAGCTGAGATAGCCTTCGCCCGGCAACCATTTATCTGCTGTTAAATGTTTGGTGATGTTGCCAAATTGGCCAATTTATAGTCCAAAAAAAATATTTTCGTTATTTTAAATTTTTTAATGTTAAAAAAAGTGCCGTTAATACTTAATTTAGTGCCAAATACCTAGTTGTTTTCCGACGTTAAGTTAAGTAGGTATAGGAAGTAATTTTTAAAATATTTTAACGCTTTATGCGTTGGGATTTTTTAATACAAAGCAAAATAAATTAAACTGAATTTAACCTAAAAGATACGACCATTTTATAAAATGAATAGTAAATAGTTAAGACACTGCAATTTAAGTAACCCTGGCCCGGCCTGAAATTTAATAATTATTTTTTTGTGAGTCTCGCCAGTCATGAAATAAAACTTTTTATAGAGAGAAAATAAATAACATAGGCCTATATGCCATTTTAAATAAAACCAAAGTACCTAGTTTTTACCCACCGATTTAAAAATATCGTTAATCAACACTGGCAACATCGCTTGTTTTGAACGCCTTTTTATTCTCGGTTCGTAGAAACGAAACGAGGACAAAATGCGCCACTCAGAGACCAGTATCTAACACTTAAGTTCAGAGAATTCTTCTTGCTGGATCTGAGCTAGTTGGTTATGGAGACGACCAAGTAAGTTTAAAGGTGTATGGAAGGCCAATACTGTGGAACAAAATTGTCCAGGCGTGCAGGGCAGCGGGAATAGGGGATTGGCCCCGCGGAATTTGCGCAATGAATAGTAGGTTAGAGCCGGACTTCCATAATTTTTGTTACTATCTATAAAGTTGACATCATCAAATGTCAAATTCAAGCATTCACTGTTTTTTTATTTTTTGCACAAAATTGTTGGTTATTAAACGATACTACCATAGAATATTTAAAATTATTGTGTAATATTGGATTTTATATCATATGATATAATATGGAAAGAATAGATGGCGCCCTTTACAGCCTTCTATTTTAATGGTCGATATTTTTGTGAGTTTTGTATTTTTCCAAAAATTTTGTAAATAAATAAAAACACGATTTTTTAAAATACATTTCAAACATTGTATGATAGTTTCATGTACTTATCACCAATTTTGTGATAAAAGAAGGGCAAGATAGTGTAAATGAGTTTAATCTAATCCTAAGATTCTGGTTGTAATAAAAGTGAAAATTTTTATAACTGCTTTTTAGGCATATACTTCTCACTAATAACAAACATTCATGAAACAGAATAACAATGGTTAAAAATGTTTAGTAACCTTTGGTACCTAGGTATCCATTGTAACAGTATTCGTTAATTATTATGTGTCTACAGTATCTCGAACTTAAAAAGTTCATAATGTAAGTTTAAGAAACCAAAAATCTAATTTCTTTTTAAACAAATACAGAAAAAGCAAAAAAAAACTTTAACATAAAATTGTACTTTCTTTTATTCAAATAGAGGGACCTGTATATATTAAAATTGGCTGGTCTGCCCAGTAATTAATTTTGATCCTTTTAAAGAATGTACTAAATTATTAAATTAAATAAAAGTACCCAAATGTAAACCTTATTTTTTTTTAATAACCCACAGAAATACACAAACATTGTGGAAATCATCTAAAAGATAGTTAAGATTGCCTTACTTTTCTTACTGCTATTTCCTATGAAATTTTTATTATTCTATTATTCATAATTAATATATTATTATTTATTTGGTTACCTAACGTTACGTCTCATAAAATGCACCTAATTTAAATATAAGAAATACTTACCTAAAGTAAAGAATGCCGGGTATGTTACCCTTGGATTTGCAAGACAAAACCATACAACCTCTAATCATTTTGTTACGATATTATAAGTAACAAACAATAAACACAAAATTATAGTCACAATTTAATAAACACTAATCACCAAAATAAGGTTTTTATCAATCCAAAAAACTTCTGCAACCACAAAATATAGGTACTCAGACAAAGCAAAACAATCGAAACTAATACGGCGCAAAGGGCACAAACCACAACGAAAATGACAAATTATAAGACGACGACGGTTCATACGCGCCGCGCGCGCCCTTTTACCAAAAACGGTACTACGGCTCTCATAAAAGTATAATGTGTTGCATAACTACACACTGATTTATCAGTGTGTAAGGAGGGAACACATTCAATTATTTCGTGGAATTTTGTTATTGCGCAGAATCGGCGGGGCCAACTCTGACAGTTAATTTCATACTGGGCTGGACATTTTTTGATCAAATGGGCCATAGCATTGGGCTTCCATACACCTTTAAACTTCCTTGATGACGACGAACAAAATTTATTTCTTTTTAGATATGTACACACCGAAAAAACAAACAAAAACAAACATTCGTTCTTGTTTACTTTCTTTGTATGTGTTTTTTGTCTATTGTTCGCTTTTTCTGTCTAAATAGCGCAACCAAATGTTTGTTTACTCTTGTTTGACTAGTTGGAATAGTTATGGATGACTATAAAAACAAAAATTCTCTTTGATGTACCGATGTTCACTGGAACATGTGCGAACAAGAACAAACAAACGTTTGTTCGCCGTTTTAACTGTCTACACTGAAGAAAAACGTTTGTTTGCTGATGTTGGTTTTTTCGGTGTGTACATAAATTTTTATGTACCGACGTCTACTCGAACATGTATGAACAAGAACAAACAAACGTTTGCTCGCGTTTTTACTGTCTACACTAAAGAAAAACGTTTGTTTGCTGATGTTTGTTCTTGTTTGTTTTTTCGGTGTGTACATTATAAAGTTAAGTTTTGGTTTATTCGTTTGTTTCAACATGAAACTTAGTTCCTGTCTAAATAAAACTTTAGTAAACTAATAAAATAATTTATTTGATTTTTCTCCATATATAGTTACTATGCTTATTATGACGTCTTTAAGATATATCCCATTGCAAATACCTACGAAAAAAATGTATGTTTAAAATAGTTTATTAATTAAGTTCGAAGGGTAGGTTTTGTTTGTTTTTATCTAAATAAAATGTTAAGCTAATATAATAATTTATTTGATTTCTGTTAATTTACTGTTTTTTATTTTTTCAACTTGAAGAATTATTCTGGGTTATTGTAGATATAGGGACAAGTGCAAAATGTATAGTTTAGCATTTATGTTTAAAAGTTAAGTTGTGGTTTGCTCGTTCCTTTTTGAATAAAACTTTAAAATGTATGTTTAAAATTTTATCTTGCTTTTTTTTTTAAATAAAACTTACATGATACATAAAAAAATAAATTAACAGATTTAATTAATGAAGATATGCAACTTAACCCGTATAACCCTTATTATATAGATACAGTAAAAAATTAGTTAAAACTATTTTAGGGCAATAGAAAAAACTTAAATGGATCCAATAATCAAAAAAATATTTTTAAAGCTGGTTTAATAACGAAACAAAAAGACATTTTTTGTGTGTAATCTTGTGTAATCTGTGTAATCTCTGTGCAATCTGTGTAATCTCTGTGTAATTCGTGTAATCTTGGGTGTAATCCGTGTAATCCCTGTGTAATCCGTGTAATCTCTGTGTAATTCGTGTAATCTTTGTGTAATCCGTGTAATCTTGACTTTTGTGTAATCTGGTGTACAGATTTTTGATTGCGGTTTTCCCCCGAGAATTATTACTTAAGATATTAGTACAGTGGTAGAAACAATTTTAACCATTTGAAATTTACTTCTAAATAAACTAGTATAAAGTATATGCTATCTTATATAAGTGTAAGACACTTTATAACAAAACTGGCTCCAAACCGATAATTGAAATAAACAATAATAGGATGCATATTGTTAACGAGTACACATTTTTAGGATTAATAATACAGAAGAACTTAAAGTTGGATCTGCACATATCATCCTTGGCAAAGAAATTGTCATCAAGTCTGTTTGCAATTAATACTACAAGGATCTACCCCAATCCAAAAGCCGTAACTCAAATTTATTTTGCTCTGTTCGAGAGTCACTTGATATATGGCATATTGCATATATTAAAGGACACTGGGGTAATGAGGTTAAAAATTTCGGTGGTTTGATTTTGGTAAGATATTATTAAAAAATATGTGTGATACCAGGTTTTTTGTTGCAGAAGCTACATGCTTAATCCTTCCTTTGTAGGAAGGAAGGACATATATGAATATATCATTTTAATTTAAAGAGAAAAACGCAAGATCTTATTACCACATATAAATGTTCTTATTATCCCTACTGGGGAAATAAGAACTTGCCTGTGTTAAGCTGTATATCTCGTATTTATGCAGTCCTGGTATAATAAGAACTTTTTCTCAAATGTTCCTATTGCCCTGTGGAAAAAAAAGTTTAATCGAACAATCGGTTTAGGAGATGGGTAACTTAATTGTTAGTTGTTGCGGTATTTCAATTAAGATACCAGAACTGCTACCATTGTCACTTATATTAAAGTTAATTTTAGGTTTTATAGATATAAAATTCTTTCTTAAAAAATTTATCAAAAAAAAAAGTAAGAAAAGTTTAAAATTTCATATTTTACTATCAAAGTATTTAAACAATTTTGTTTTTTTTATGAATTATAGGTCAGAGAAGCAGGTGAATTAGAGAAACAACAATTTTAGTATGACTATCATTTATTAAAAAAATAGATAGATTCTGTACATTTTTAAACAGGAGGAAAAAATAAATAACACCTAAAATCTTGTAGCCATAGCCTTATGACCGAATTATGTTTCTTGGGTCTTTTAAAAACATTAAATAAATATCATACTACACATTATTCTGATAACACCTAGAATAGCCTTACACACACACAGTTTGTCTTGAGTGAATAAAACTATTCAAACAGACATAGGGGGCGGTTCTTAATACCCCAAGTATTACAAAAACGAGCTATGCGCATTTTAAATGGAACCAAGGACCAACAAACACCCGGCAAACCTATTTTTAAAAAATTAAATATTTTAACTGTATTTAATCTGTGTAGGTATTCTGAAGAGTATTTATTTCATATACAGCAGTCTTGATACAACCACAGAGACGAGACATCCATTCCTATAAAACATGCCAGAGCTATTATAGAAACACCCTTTTGCCAGTTTTTATTAACACAAAATACTATACATACATCGAGGGGTGAACCACTAGTCATCAAAGTTGTACAATGATTTCAGGGACTTCCCAAGATCTTTAAGACTTCCCCGAAAAAATCAGGACTTCCCAAAGATTTCCTAAAATATTCTAAAATATTCTAAGATTTCCCAAAATTTTCAAAGATATCCTAAGACTTCCTAAGACTTCCCAAGACTACCCAAGACTACCCAAGAATTCCCAAGACTTCCTAAGATTTCCTAGTATTACATAAGATATCCGATAGATTTCCTAGATATGGATTTTAAAATTTATAAAAATCGAGTTAAGAATATATAATGCTTCTCTACAGTCCTATGCATCATCAGACTTTATTAGGCATATTTAAATTATAGCAATCTGTCAAATACATTTGGGTTTGGGAAAAAAAGAGAAAAAACTCGAGAAATAACAAACTTAATGATCTTTAAAACCATAATAAAGTGCACTATTTAATTATCATTGCAATTATAAATTTTATGTTTTAAACCTAAGTAACCGATCAGAACTTACCTTTTTAGGTTTCTTACTGAAAAACCAACAAAGAGTAGATTTTTTACTAATTTAGTTGGAAATATTTTTTTGTGTAACTCCTGGAGTATTTAAAAATATATTATAATCTTTTAAATTTAATGTCCCACCAAAAAAACCTAAATCTGTTAGTTCTAAAAGGTCATTTAAATTTTCACTGTTATCTATACATTCAGGAATGTCCACTTCAGAGCCTGCACATATCTCGTCATCGACAGAAAGGTCATTTTCTTCAGTAATGTCTACATCAAGATCTAATGAATTTGGGGAATTAAATATAATATCTTTGTAAGATTTATTATTTTTTACAAGCATTTTCATTTTTGCAGCAATGCTTTTTGCACTGTGAAAAGCACGATTAACTATAATTTCAATAAATTCATCAATCATAAGTGTAAAATCTTGTGTTCTAATATACGTATGCATAGGGGTTGTATCACCCATTCTTAAACTTAATTGCTCTCGTGGAAATATAAATTCATCTAATACGTCATTTCAAATGTACTGCAAATTTTGAATTCTTGTTAAGCTGTTAATTAGCTGACGCATACTAAAATTTACAACAGTTGAGTATATAGTCGTTAGTGAACGAGCTGAGCGGAATGTTTGCTCACAAGGTTGGCTGCTGTACAGCCAAGGAACAAAACTATTTTTTCCTAAGTTGGGATTAGGGTTCATGATTTCTCGAGCTTATCAATTTCTCGGGTCTCGAGAATTCTCGAGGCTAATTTCTCGGGTCTTCTCGGGTTGTCGAGAGATTTACAAATTGCGTGTAATACATTTTGTAAACCGTCTGAACTCAGCTAGAGTCGAAACACGAATGAACGTGTGTGTATTAGGGATGAACGATATATCACTACCGGTGATTTAATCGCCGTTATTGAAAACTCGCTAATAGCAAACGTTGGCTAAAATCGCAAATAACGGCGGTTGACAGAAATAGCGATTATATTAGAATACGCGAAATCGCGTCAACTAACATGCAACACAGCTAATCGCTTTCCAAAGGGTTCTCGATTCCATCTTCACGCACCTTACTGATCTATGAAGTAAAATTACAGTTTTCTATAATATTTCACTTAGTTATTCCATATAGGATGGTTTATTTGGAGAAGTAAGTATTTTACAATATTTTTTCATTAAAAAAACTAAGTTTCCTAGTCAGCAGCTTGAGTTTTACAGTTTATGATCAGTACAATAAGAGGCAGGCAAGTGAAATTGATATGCAGTAACAAAATGAATCACTCGAGAGCGCCAATAGCCGCAAATGATGAAAACACTAGTTTGGCGTAGTGCGAAAAGTAGCGATCACGATAACGCTTTTAATTAGCCGTTATTTAAAAATCGCGATCGCCGATAACGGCGTTATGCAAAAATCGCTGTTTAGCTCATGCCTAGTGTATATTACCTACTGTATTGTATTATGTATAAAACGACGGTACCACTGCGCTTTGGGCCGTGCCGCCCTGCCGCTGCGCGTTTAAAACAAACTGCAAACGCAAATCGTTTTATTTTATAACTTCATAGACTCAAATATCATTTCTCGAGTTCTCGAGTTTTCTCGAGCTTGATTTCCCGGGAACAAAGCCCAACAATTTCCCGTGAATTCTCGGCTCGAGAATTCCCGGGAATGAACCCTAGTTGGGATCATCTCTATAAAGTCTGACAGGAGTGAGCGTTTATTTCTATGCATAAGTAACAGTTTACCTAGATAAAGTTTTTATTGAAGGGATAATTATTTTCTTTTAACCATGCTCTCCAAATTCGTTACACAAACACCAAATGCCACATTAAATATATCCTTTCTTTAGTTGAAATATATTTTTGCAAAAAAGACTGCAGTATATTATTAATCAATTTTAAGTATAGTTGTGTTGCTTTGCTTTCAGAAACATCCTTTTCTCAACACTACACACCTACTTTATTACAAATTTTTTCTACCGATAGAAAATCCATTTTTTTTTCGGCATTAATATCAGTATGAGATAGAAAGTGTTTATCTTTTGAAATATGCTGAATAAACCTTTAATGATCCATGGATATATTGTAACTTCCAAAGGGTAAGGTTAATGACGTACAGGGTTTTCCCGTATAATTGCGCACCCCTTTAAAATATTTATTTTTATAGATAGAAAAAAATAGTTTATATGAAAGTTGCAGGATTTTTCATGAAGATTTTCATGGTGTAAGAAAAGATAGAAAAACAAATGATGATCGGCAAATTAACAAATCACTATCAACTTCGTTATTTTAAATGGAACACCCTGTATATAATTGAAATTTCAAATTCTGCTAATCCTCCTCTTTTCAAATATATATAACTTATCTATGTTCGGATAAACGAGTTGCAAGTTATTTGAATTTAAAATCTGTTCTTATGAGCCATAGTTAGCCATGGATACAACCCAAAGTTTGGCAAAGTTAAGTCGCGTTAGCCATGGTTCGTCTTGGAAACCAAACAAAAATATAAATATTTGACAGAAGTCAATTTGGGTGATTTGTAATGCAAATTATTTTAGTGCATTTATCGCTAAACTTCAAAGAAAAGTTAACATATTTTGTATTGTAATATTTTAACCAAAAAAGCGTACCTACAATACAATAATTACTTTGTATAAATGCAGCTTATCCCATATTTTTAAACGGGATTTACAACTATGCTTTATTTTCTGTATGTTATATTTTTCGGTTAAAAATACTACATTTATAAAAATCTTAACCTGTGTTTAAAGTTAATCAATAAATGCACTTAAATAAACTGCATTAATAATCACTGCGGCGAGACAATGATCTTCTGGCAAGTAAAATAGACCCTTTAGAAAATAATCATATCAACGCCCGAGTCTATGCCATTGATAACTTTTTTTAAAAAACTAAAAAAAAACGTTTTTAGATAATTGCCTACATTTTTTAAAAGTTATATACGGCCAAGTGATGATCGCGTTGTTAAATTTAGCAATGGACTTAGCAGTTTAGAATGTTTCACAAAACGTCATTGTCAGTGTTATTCAATAATTTTAGTAGGCAACCTGTCAAAATCTGACATTTTGTTAAACATTCTCAACCGTTGTTAACTTTTAACAATTTGCTAAGTTGACAACGGTTTAGAATGTTTAACAAAATGTCAGATATTGACAGGTTGCCTACTAAAATCATTGAATAACACTGACAATGACGTTTTGTTAAACATTCTAAACTGCTAAGTCCATTGCTAATTTTAACAACGCGATCATCACTCGGCCGATAGAGAAATAAAATCGTGAATACAGAATATGTAGAGCTCACGGCAATTTTAAGAAGTAATTATTTACCCAAATAAAGTTTAACTCACTATTAAAAGGATACTTATAAACATTTGAAATCATCTAAAAAAATTAACTGCTACGATAAACCGTCAAATACAAAAGGGATATTAAAAAAAAATGACAAAAATTTAATAGCTTGAAATCGAGCTTGAAATACGCAGCAGACATCAAAAATCTGAAAAAAATATTTTTTTTCAAATGGTCTACTTAATAACACCATAGGAATAAAAAATAAAAAATATTTTTTTGTAGGTCGTCGCTTGACAAAGCTTTTGTAACCGGAAGAATAAAAACAAGATTTTTTTTTTTTAACTGAAATAACATCTTTTTCCCAAAAAGTTTATTTACAAAACGGTAAAAACCGAAATTGGTTTTTTATTTTTAAGAGTAATGATGATTTTAAATTTCCAAAAAATGTCCTATTGCAGTTGATGTGAGCAGCAGTTTATTTTGTCTAAGATAAAATAGTTTTTTGGTAGAGGCAGGTTACGTAAATTTAGCACCGTTGCATATAAACATTAAAGTTTAACAAAAATATGTTTATGAAGTTAGGCAGTTAAAATTTTAATAATTTTCCGAACAGAAACATTTCACTATTTTTGGTAAATATGTTACAGTAAAAGTCTAAAATTGGTACGGGTAAATTGGATGTACAAATTTGATATTAAAATAAAACTCGCAAAAAGTTTTTTTTATACAATGTGAAAGCTTCTGGTCTGTCGATTTTTGTGGTTAGAAGAAGAATAATCTCCTTTTTCTGTTTTAGGCGTTTTGCTAGTTTATAGAGCTGATCATATTCAGTAGCTATACCTGGGACCAGGGCCGAAGCGGCCCCATTGTATAAAATCTTTTCTATCGGGCATACTTGTCAAGAGCTTTTTTGTCATGAATCCGCCTATAATATAGAACATATTTAAAAATATATTGTTTGAAATAAACCACTTTTATTCAAGGATATATTTAAGGTATTTTAAAGAACGCAGAATAAGTTTTGTTTGTTTAAATAATTATAAGATAGATGTTGTATATACGAAAAAATTAAAAAAGTGAACAATACTTTAAAAAAATCTAACACAGAAAAAGATATTTTTAGAAAAAAGCCCATTTCTTTAATTTACTGTCACAGTATACTATAAACAATAATAAAAAATGCTTTATATAACATATATGTGTTACCAAAAATAAATTTAAGATTAAACTAATAAATTTTTAATGCTAATTCATGTTTAATTTTAATTAACTTACCTAGAATATGTACTAAATCTTAAATATTTAATTTTAATACTAACACAGCGACCAACAGCGACTGTACCCTTGTGAATTCAAATCGCAAATGCAGCAAGAAAGGAGGAAATATGCGATAAGATAGGTAAAGATTTCCATAAAATGGTTAAAGACTTCCTTGAAATATCGGGGATTCCAAAGACATCCTAAAGATTTTAAGAGATTTCCCCAGACTTCCCAAGATATCCTTAAGATTTCATAAGATTTCCAGAGATTACCCAAAGATAGCCAAGGACTTCCCTGATTTCAAAAGATTTCTAGGGATTACCCAAAGATAGCCAAAGAATTCCCAAAGATTGCCCTTTAAGTGTACAAAGACATCCCAAGACTTCCTGCAGTGGTTTACCCCTCGACATACATCATAAAGAAAAAATGTTTTACAACAAACCATCTAAGACATTAACAAGCATTGGAGGACAGAGGGAAATTAAAAGGAAACTAAGAAATTACCTAGAACAATGCACCCATTACAACTAAGTACGAGGAGTTCCTAAGCAAAACTATTGTACCTGACGATTTTATAATGTAGTTTGTCTTGCGTGTGCTGCAGCATTATTTGTACATTTAATTTATGTTATGTTTTATACAGATTTTTAGCTTTAAGTATCACATACAGCATAATCTGCTTTTTAATATATTGAAATTAAAAAAAAGCATACTGGGACAAAGATTTAATAAAAGGAATTTTATAACAGAATAGTTTACAACTGACATAAAACTACCAGCTAGAAATATTTATTCGGTTATTATATTTTTTAATAACACTATGAGCTTTAAAATTTTAAGAGCACAATTAAGGGCTCGAACAGACGAGCCACTCTGTCGCGCCACAGAGTGGTGACACAGAGTGGCCAATCTGCAGTTCTTATGTAAACTCCGTGTTTATAGAAAAATTCATTCAGACGAGCGTTTCTGCAGCGACACAGTAGCCGTCAGACGCCGATCCCCGCCACGCGTGGCGTCCACTTCTCTACTAAATGCATTCAGACGGGCCACTTTTGGAAGCGCCACTGCAGTTTGGTTTTGATAGTCAGGGGTGACGGTAGACGTAAAGATGAATTTTGACAGCGACAGGTTTATTATTTGAAATTTATAATCGAGAAGCTATTTGGGATGTGAGATCTCCCGACTATAGCAACTTATCAAAAAACTTCGCAGGATCTGCCCGTAACCTTTGCATTAGTGAATAATACTGCCCAACGGATATTCTCTCCGAGGTTATCGGATGCATCCATAACTTACGACGTCTAGAACGTTTACGTCGACGGCGTAAGAGAAGAGCAAGAAGTAGATTTTCTTCATCCGACTCCATAAACACTATGGAAATTTAGGATCAAGGAATGGTATATGTTTGGCAACCTTCGCCACCGTACTAAGCTTCTAGTAACTAAAATTACCAGTTCAGACGAACGACTTTGTGGAGCGACTTTGTGGCGACACAAAGTGGTCCAAATCGGTCACTCTGTGTCACCACACTGTGGCGCGACAAAGTGACTCGTCTGTTCGAGCCCTAAATGATAAGTGTTAGTTGTGAGAAACTGGCAATATCTAAGCATTCAGCAGAACTCATATATTAGCTAGCAATGAAAACAGGAACCAAACAATTGGTTTTGGTATAAATTTTAAATGGATAGCAGGAGAAAAGAAACATAATAGCTTAAAATCTAAAACATACAATAGTCAGTTAACCGCTCCACTTAAAAAAATGAGTAAGGCATAAAATTTTGTCCAAAAAGATACTTTTATATATTCTGCATCTATTTACAATTATATATCATCTTCATCTTGTGTTATGCAAGTACTTTGACGCAAATCAAATCCAAAATAAAGGTTATGTTTGGCTTCTTACCCAAGACATCTGCAGATTTGTACTTTGCTGTGAACCAGGCATCGTCGCCGAATTGTCCTTTGACCAGTCTTTGGATTTTTCTCTCCTTTGAAAACCCACAAACGGCAGAGACCAAATGGGGTTCTGTTTTTTGCTGTAATTTTGGGTCTGTCGCAGTGGAAAAGTTATGAATTCCATTGAGTAAAGCGCGAGATATAAGGCGTCCAGTTACGAATAAAGAGTGCATTATATTTACTAACTATATTAATCACATAATATTTACAAACTAAACTCGTTTCACAACACCACAAGTCCAATAACATTCTTCATTTTACCCAAATTTATTTCGCCCCAACCTAAATACCTAAACCCACACGGTCACAAGATCGCAGACAGAATCACATCTGAGCATCTGACAGTTCGAATCAGGTTCGAATGTTCGAAGACTTACGAACAGTACGAAAACCTGACGAAAACCAATCCAAGGATAAGACAGTTTTTATAGTGGACTATGGACCATATAGATAAGTCATCTACATGCAAACAACTTTTCTGGCAATGTTTTTCTTTTAATATCCAATAGAAACTCTTAAAAAATACTGCCTTGCTGGTTGTGTATTATTTTAAATATAACGTTCACTAAATAACTGAAAGAAAACTAGATAATTCAAAACAATCGGAGTATAACCTTTCTCTCTTGCGCTAACACGCTGATTACTCGACAGAAAGAGGCCGCTCAGTAAGCACGCAGAGCTGAATAGCACTCTTCCACCGACCAATAAGTACGTTAGAACGACAGAGAAAGGTTATACTGCGACTTTTCTTTCTCTCCCGTACGCTAGTTTGCACGGCCAAGCGACAAGGGTACCTCTAGCAGATATTTGCTCGAATGTTATACCTACTAAAGCCAGCCTTGCCGCTCGGCCGTACAAACAAGTGTGCGAGGGAAACAAGAATAGCAATATAACCTTCCTCTCTCGGTCCACGTGTCTGATTGGTCGGCAAGAAGGGGTATGTACTCCACTCTGTGTGCTGATTAATAAACGGGGTACATACATCTCCTTTTCTACCAATCAGGTACGTTGAATGAGAGAGGAAAGTTAATTAATACTGCTGTTATTTTTTCCCTCTCGGACACTTGTTTGCAGGGCCAAGAAGCAACGCTGCCTGTAGAAAGTATATGCACGAAGGTTATTTGAATTTTTTAGTATTTTTGTGCTGCTACCTATAAATGTAATGGGTAAGTTCGAAAACCTGATGAGGCTTAATAGATTTCTGTCAAAAAAGTGTTTTTATATTCATGTATAGATGGTGCTGTTTATCTTTTTTTGACAAAATGGCGAATGTTATTTTACTTCCCTAATATTCTTCCTTTTTTGATTATTTTATATGTATAATAACATACATATAAAAAATTAAGAAAAAAAAAACAACATGCTTAAACTTTTATTTCTCAATATTTAAATAAAAAAACTAAAATAAGTGTTAAACTCGTAAATACATTTTCCTAATTTTAAATTATGCTTTTACATGTTTGGTTTGTGTCTCTCAGTTAAAATATACTCTTATAGCATTTATAGATAATAAAATGGTGACAGGTAAGGTCAAATGATTAGGACACGCATATCATTTTAAGGGTTGATAGTTAATCCTTAGATAAAAAGAAAATAGGGTATTTGACCTCGCATGTACGTCATAATAGAAATCTCATTTCAATTTACAAAGCATAAGGTATTATGAACTGATTTAGAGTCCTGTAATGAATGACATGTGTTCAGCAATTGCATAAAAGGTGAAAAGGGTCGCTGGAAGATGAAAAAATGGTAAATTTAAATGATTCGAATTTCATGGCAATCAAAAGAATTAAAGTTTTCGTCAAAATAATATTTTGGGAAAATTGGCATGCACCGCTCATTGAAACAACGGTGGAAAAGATACAGGCAAATCTTTAGCAACTTTTGGTTATTTGAAGAGACATGCAATTTAAACAGAAGTTTATTTAAATAACTATTAATTGCAGGGCAAATTGGCATGAATCCCAGGATGTTACAAAATATAGGCATGCGCTAAAAAAGTTGAAAAAACAAATGCAAATTTTTGTGATTTTGTTTTGCATGTCATTTTGATTTATAGGAAATAGCATTCTTAGCTTCAATAAATGATGGCATACACGCTGCATATTTACTTCGTATGATAAGCATATTTTAAAGTTGGTTTTGTGACTTTGTTTTGCATTCCATTTTATTTTTGTAGCTACTTCACAACATAGAAAAAATTTGGAAAAATTATATAGGTAGTACTTATGTGGGCATTTTATGGACTGGGGTCTACAATCAAAGAGCATATGCAGTATGCATGCCATTTTTTATAAACTTGGAATAAGATTAATAATAATAAAATGACAAGCAACACAAAGTCACAAAATTTTGCACTTTTTTTTAATTTGATAATTGCTTATCGTACGAAGAGCATATGCAGCATGCATGCATTTTTTATTGAAGCTTACAATACTGTTTTCTAATAAAACACAAAATGGCATTCAAAACAAAATCACAAAAGTTTTCCGGTGTTTTGAGTACTACACACATTGAAAACAGAAATTAGTTTATTTAACATTTTTTTCTATTTTTATAGCATTCATTATCATACATGTCATTTTTATTGTGAACTAAAAATAATACTCTTTACTAAATAGCAACATGATATTTAAAACACAAGTCACAAAAATATACAATTTTTTTTGCAACTTTAGTTAATGTTTATAAAACGAAGTGCAAGTACCGTAGGCTCGGACCACTTGGGTGACCGATTTATCACCGAAACCTAGATTATGTTGTTTGTCTCGCAAGTTCGAAAAGATTAATAAACTTTGTGCGTGGATAGGTCCAATCAGAAGTAATCCCAAACATATTTTTTAATAAATTAATCGGCAACAACCCAACAACAACATACAACATACCTAAAACCCTCCCCTTAAATGACCGTACAACCAAGTTTTAACAAAACGCAATCTGAAGCACAAAAAATCATATTTTCATAGTTTATAAACTGACTAAAATGAAATATGTATGTATTGAGTTTCGGTATACAATTCAATTACTTTCAACGAATAACTTTCAGAAACTAACTTCTTTCAATGAAAAATTTGTTTAGTGGTGTAAGTACACAAAAATAATTTAAATGCAAACAATTTCTTTTATTACCTTTATATTATTTTTTTATTAAACTACTTACTTTTAAAGTTTGTAAGAAAAAATAATTTTTAATTTTTCAATAATTATTTCATTCGTTAGTAAAGTTGTATTAACAACCTTCAAATGATTCAAACTTATTAATTAAACACTTAATTCTAAAATTTTCATGCAATAAAAAAACACTGTTGTCTTCTCTCAATCTAGCTGCTCTACTGGTCCCTAAAAGACTTTCAGTTCTCACAATATCTTTCTTTAATTTTGGTTTTTCTTTCGGAGATAATTTTATACCTAAAACAAGAATATATATGAGATCTTACAATTCGACAATTTGGTTTTTAAATACATGGTAAGTCTGTAAATTGAGAGCCCCGTTTATTGCTTTAAATATTCAAATTGAGAAAAAATGTTTTATACAAAAATCATTTGGTTTTTGCTGCTCTATATTTTGCAAACAACGTTATGTATACAGGGTGCATCAAAAAGTCAGAACAAGGACAAAGTTCATGTTTTTAAATGACTCCCTATATTTTTTGTTACATTTTTGTTTTCTGCATAAAATTCTAGATATTTTTTAATTAGCATATCATATCCCTATATTCAATTGTTTACGAGATATTTGCATTTAAATTCAAATTTAAAAGGAAAAAATCCGCTCATCTTTTATTGTTGTTTTACGTTTCTATGGTTTCAGCGGTTTTTTGAGAGTGGCATAATAGCCATAGTAACTAGCTAAAAATGTCAAAACGACAGTTTTATTAATCAGTAAAAAAATTGTTTAAATCGTTTTTCTCTTGTTTAAGGTTTAACCTATTTTTACTTGTTATATGATATCTAATTACTTATTTATTATTACTATGGCTATTTTTTCACTCAAAAAAACCGCTAAAGCCATAAAAACGTAAAGCAACATTAAGAGATAAGCGGATTTTTCCATTAAAAATTTGTTTTTAAATGCAAATATCTCGTAAACCATTGAATATAGGTATATGATATGACAAATAAAAAATATCTGGAATTTTATGAAGAAAACAAAAATGTAACAAAAAATATAGAGATTCATATAAAAAAATAAACTTTGTCCTTGTACAGGCTTTTTGATACACCCTGTATACACAACGTTGGTCGCAAAATATAGAGCAGCAAAAACTAAAATATTTTTGTATAAAACATTTTTTTCCAATTTGAATATTTAAAGCAATAAACGGGGGGTCTCACTTCACAGACTTACCCTGTATACTCAGTATTAATGATAATTCAATAAATATTTAATAAATTTATTAGTATTTTGTGAATATCTTTGCTTTTGTAGAAATAATAAATGATAACATATTTACAGTTTTAATTTTTTAACAAAAAAAGACATTTTTCCCAAAAGTTTGAAAAAGCACTTTTTGAAAATATTTAAACATTAAAATAAACTTTTAAACTTTTAATAGCTTTACTGGCGTAGAAACTGCTTATATTCTTTTTGAACTATTTTATAACTCCACCACTGGTTATTATATTTTAGAAACTCGTGTTTTTTTCAACACCCCGAATCTCGGAAATTAAACATTTTCGGACCCCTGTATACAAGAAGTTTTTTGCCTATTTTTGCAGTTTTTTGCGATTAGTAAGTTTCTGATATGTACTAATTTAGTAAAACTGTCAGTGACGGCTTTAGGATATTCAATTTTTTTATCTAAAAAGTTAGATATGAAATCCACACCAAATAGTCCACAGTACAGGCCCCCCTGGCAAGTTGATTACCACATACTTTATAATTCGTGAGGAACTTCGTTTCGACGAGTTTACCACACTTTTCCTCTGCGACTTTTCTCGATTCCTCCGCTTTCCGCTCGAAAAAGCCCCATATTATGTCGGTTTCCCAAAGTTCTAAAAAGTCACGACCACAACTTTTTTTTTAGCTAAAGTTACTGCAAATTTTGTTGAAAATGTGAATTTAAACTTATCCGACAAAAATTTGTCCGACTTTTTCATGTCTACCGCTTGAAACATGCCCAAATGACAGGGTATTGAAACTCGATCACCACATAGGTAATTTTTGGTAAAATTAATTGTAAATAATTTATAAAATCCCATTTTATGTTTGTCCGACAAATTTCATTTTTTCAGTCCGACAGCTGGAAATTGGAATTTTGACGGGGTATAAAAATCGTTGACCACAAACCTAATTTTCCCTTTTCTTTATTTTAAATGTGTTGTAGAAAATAGTGATACACCTGTCCGACAATTTAGTGTCCGCCTTTACCTTCAAAAATAATAAAAACTACATAAACATTTTTTTTGCAGTATTCCGTAACACCTCGTATTAAAACACGGATCCTAGATTAACACCTTTTCATTGAAAATCAGGTTCACAAAAGTTTCTATGGTAACAACAATGCAACGTACACTGTAACTTTCTCGGGTTAAGTACAGGGTAGGTCAAAAAATATAAAGGATTTATTATATATTATATAAAGGAGTAAAGTACCCTTATTTAAAAAAAATCAGCAAAAGGTTATAAAGAAAAGTTCAGAATTAAAAGTTATGCCTCAATACCAAAACATGGCCTCCTAAGATTTTTTTTTTTTTTTTTTTTTTGAAAAACCTTTAAAATTTTTCTAATTTTTTTTAATTTTCCTTAAACACTCTCATAATTTATTTTAAATCAAATTAATTTCGCATAATTTTGTTCAAATTCAAGCATATTTGTAACATTAACAAAGATTTTTAATTTTTTAAGGAATCACAAACTTCATGTTTGTTGCAACGTTATTAAACACAACTTTAAAATTTTACAAAAATTCTTCTTAAAAATGTAAAACT
The DNA here is from genome assembly GCA_019359885.1 of Listronotus oregonensis. NCBI lineage: Eukaryota > Metazoa > Arthropoda > Insecta > Coleoptera > Curculionidae > Listronotus > Listronotus oregonensis. The sequence goes on along the minus strand of JAHBCN010007229.1, from coordinate 46,954 downwards.
TTAGTAATGATAAAATGCATATTTAAAAGCGCTCTTTTAAACTGCAAAAATTTTATTTTATATATTTATTAAAAAACTGTACAAATTAAAAGACATCATTAAAAAACCCACTAAAACTATCACGGATACCCATGAAAAGAAAAACAAATGAGGGTTAAAAGTAAACATTATGACGGTTTGGTGACAATAATTTTTCTTTCTTGAATAATTCTTCGCTTATTAAGTTTATTTGATTTCAAATGCATCCTCCAAGACAGTTATTGTTAGCTGAGAAGGCCGAATTAGTTTTATTATGTAGAGATAACTATAAATCAGTATCATAGTTTTACGATTTTTTTTTTATTTTTTTTTTGTCGGACTAACTATTTGCGGATATATTTTTGTCGGACAATATATTTTTTTTCTTTAAAAAATACTTTTCTTTCATGTGTTATTTTTGTCCGACATGTGGTAAACGATTTTTTATACCCAGTCAAAATTCCAATTTCTAGCTGTCGGACTGAAAAAATGCGGCTTGAAATTTGTCGGACAACCATAGGATATTATTTTATAAATCATTTACAATTAATTTTACCAAAAAATATCTATGTGGTGATCGGTTTTTAATACCCTGTCATTTGGGCATGTTTCGAGCGGTAGACATAAAAAAGTCGGACAAATTTTTGTCGGATAAGTTTAAATTCACATTTTTAACAAAATTTTCAGTAACTTAAGCTAAAAAAAAAGTTGTGATCGTGACTTTTTAGAACCTTCGGAAATCGCCATAATATAGGGCTTTTTTGAGCGGAAAAGCGGAGGAATCGAGAAAAGTCGCAGAGGAAAAGTGTGGTAGACTCGTCGAAACGAAGTTCCTCACGAATTATAAAGTATGTGGTAATCAATTTGCCAGGGGGGGCCTGTTCTGTGGACTAAAAACACTAGATGCTATTGGACTCTAGGGAAACACTTGGGTAAAAAAAATATTGTGGATTTTGCAAAAAGAGTTTTTTTGCGGCGCTTCCAGAAAAAACTTTTAAGTTTTAAAAGCAAATACTTCATTTATATTTTTTGCGTAAATTTGATCAAATTTTGTTGTCAAAAAAAATTAGAGGAGTCTGAAATATTTGCCTAAGAAAATTTTTGAGTAATAAAATTTTAACTGGCTATGGTTTTTAGAAAAACATAAATAATTTTGAGAAATTTTGGGATTTGACAAAAAAATTTGATCGAATTCACAAAAGAAATACACATAAAGAATTCGATTTAAAAACTAAGATTTTTCTTTGGGAGCGCTGCAAAAAAATATCTTTTTTCGCAAATTCCCAAATAATTTATTTTTTACCAAAGTGTTCCCCTTGAGGCCTATAAGTCCTATAACATCTGGTATATATTTGAATGGATGGGATCTATCTATGTTCTAGCCTTTAGAATTTTTGTAAATTCTGAAGCCGCCAGTGCACTCTGTTTTTTTGTTTTGAAAAATTTTATTTTTAGAGTTCTGTACGAAATACCTGCACTTTCTTCCTTGGGTGTATATTTTTGTACAAGTTCTCCATGAGGACTAATCTTACTGCTATGAGGTAGAGTGCACGACCACTTTTTTGTCAGAGATCTTCTTGCTTTTGCACTATGGATATTTTCAATAATATCCAGAAGTCTAGACTTGTCTTCCTCCGGTAAAGATGATGTTGCTTGTTGAAAAACCTGTCAATAAAGATAAAGACTCAGAAATAACTTTTTTAGTCACTGGTACTTTATATAAGAAGCAGGAAAAGTATTGCAATCGTAAAATATGTATCTTTTTTATCTTTCTGGCATTTTACAGTCATCAAATAAATCTCTTAAGAGAAAGTTACTTGGCAAATGATTTATTTACAGGTTTTATTGATAACTTACACTTAATTTTTGCATGGACGTCAGACTTTTGAGAATGTCACCAGCTCCCCGATGTTGCCCCAGTCGATGCTTTTTACTTAAAATTAAAGTAAGCGGACTTTTGTTCTTAAGAATTTCGTGTTGAGGTGTTTCCATATTTCCGCTTTTTAAGGCTAAAAAATATAAGGTATTAAGTTTCTTTTTTGTCTTACATGTGTTTACTGCTTATAATAAATAAAAGGTGAAATATAAGCTTTAGTTATTTATAAGCATTTATCAGATGCCAGAAGTGCTTTCGAAAATAAATTATTATTTTTTAACTTCTTTTTGTGGAGCTGTAAATCAGAAACTGTAAAAAGGACTTAAAAGATTTTCTAAATTTTATCTTTTCTTTAATCTTATTTCGGTTTTAGGTCATGCAAAAAAATATTTATTCTTGCTGGAAAATAATGATAGGAGTGGGTACTTTTTTTAAAATAATACATTTAAATAATTTCAGGCCTTTTTCATGTGCTAAGGTGTTTTGGAAAGTCTGTCGGCCATACTTACTTTTTAAGAGGT